>PDHP01000123.1:0-106376 GCA_003339455.1 Ophiocordyceps camponoti-leonardi (nom. inval.) | reverse complement strand
GGGGGGTGGGCGCGGGGGCGGGGTGGGGGGGGGGGGGGGGGGGGGGGGGGGGGGGGGGGGGGGGGGGGGGGGGGGGGGGGGGGGGGGGGGGGGGGGGGGGGGGGGGGGGGGGGGTGTGGAAGGACTCGAAGGAGACACGACAGAGAGGGCGGGGGGCCACCGTCCGTTGTAGCGTTGTAGCCTTGTAGGGACGTCCAAGTGTACACAATTGTCGAGATATCAGCACATCTGTATCTGTATCTGTATGTATGTATGTATGAGGTTCTGTACGAGCAGGTAATCCGAAGACGGGCACATATGTACATATGTATGTATATACGGATGGATACTGGATTCATAAACCAATACTACTGTGGCTCAATGTGAGAGAAACACTGAATGTTGGTCTGGTTCATTGGAAAACGCACACTTATTGACCAGACATTATCTCCCTTGGAGCTCCGTAGACATGACATTATAAACATAGAGAAAGAAGGGGAAAGGAAAAGACTCCATGGAAAGCAAGATAAAATCATACATACATACATCAAGCAGCGTCCACGAGAGAGAGCAGAGAGAAGTGTAGGGGCGTGTGTGCACAGATGTACTCCTCCGGCTTACAAGAGAGAGAGAAAGAGAGAGAGAAAGAAAAGGCTCTGGAAAGGAATTATTCGCCGAATGAAGAAGGAAGAAAAAGAAGAAAAAGAAGCAAAATCCACACCAAAGAAGAAGAAGAAAGCAGAGGGCGTGGTTTGAAGGAAAAAAAGAAAGGAAAGAGAAAAAAAAGGATGGTGGAGATTTCTTCTTTTCTCTGAAATACTTGATAAATAATAATCCTTTTCTATACATATGTATATATATATAAATGTTTATTTTTTTTTTCATCGTTGACTGAGGTTGTACGGATAAAGAGAGAGGAAAAGAAGACGAAGAACCCAGTGGGCTGGCGAAAAGCGACGGGAATACTAAACACGAACGCCATGGGCTGGGTATCTGAAAAGATGTCTCTCCGAGGGGAAGGGAAAAAAAGAGACGAAGATACGGATGAACGACTTCTCCTTTCTTCAGTTTTTTTTTCCCCTTGTTCTCTCTTGCTCTCTCTCTCCCTAATGTTCCATATCTAACTCATCCATCCCGCCCGAGATGAACTGAGATGATGAAATAAACAGCTCATCTGACGGAGGGGAAAACCAACGAGACTGATCAATGAAAGAAGGAAAGAAAAAAAAAAGGAATAGAAAAGGTGATTAAAAACGTCGAGACTTGTTAAGATTCTCTCTTTCTTTGTTTCAAAGTAGCGGACGGTAAGACTACGTCTATATATATGCACGGCTATAAACACATGTACATACATACAAGTCAGAGACGAGCTGTCCAAAAGAAACGAAAGATGGGTCGGGGCGTTGCTCCGCCCGTCAGCTCGGTACTGATCGGGTGGGGAACCCTGGTCTGCATCTGCCGGTAGATTCTGGATCTGAAGTCAAAGAGAGGACAGAGAGAGAGAGAGAGAGAGAGAGGGCGAGTCTCGAAAGAGAACAAGTACGGATACCGAGATACGGATAAATTCAAACAAATAATAGGGGAAAAAAAGTAAGTAAACTCCGTTTTGTATCATATTGCAGTAGTTCGTAGTAGACAAGAACAGAACAAAGTCACCTTTCACTCACTCTCTCACCCACACATACATACATACAAGCACACGGACACAAAGACAAGACCGATTTCTCCCCTTTCTTTCAACAATGTGAACAATAGAAAAAAAGCTCAGCTTAGCTCCTTTATCTTTCTACGCTCTGGGCTTTGTCTCTGTCTTATACATACATAAGTCACAACGAACGAGACGAAACGCAGAACGATAGGAACTTGTGAACTTTTAGCTAAGACGTCATCTCACACTATCCCTGTACCTATCCGTGTCCATACCCATAATTCGTTTCATCCCGTTTCCTACCGTTTACCGTTTACCGCATGTCCTTTTTTTTTTCCCCACCACCGTTTATCCCGACTACAGTCCGTTTCGGATCCGCTCCGTTGCTCTACCTCTCGCGGCAAATGGCTTCCCCAGTCCCGACTACGTCCGTCCGTAGTGGAAAAGGGGGTGGGGGATGGATTAAAGCAAGCGAAGAGGGGGGCGTATAGAAGAAGAAGGAAAACAGAAAGAAGGAAAAAACAAACGACGCAAGATAGATGGAAGAGTAACTGATTTTTTGTCCCCTAAGAACAGTATATAGGTATACCAGTTTACAAGAGCCTCAAGAGGTAGAGCTCTCTCTCTCTTCTCTCGCTATCCATCTCTTGTTGTGTGTTTTCACGTATGTATGTATGTATGTATATACATATGTACATATGTACGGAGACATCTTTAAATAAATAACTGCGTTTGTCTTCCTTCTTCTTCTTCTTCCTCTTCTCCTCCTCTTCGTCCCCCCCAATAACTGACCAACTAAGCAAATCAGCCACCATAGCCGCGCCGTTCCGCCCCGATCCCGCGAGAAGGAATGGATGAGCCGCCGTCGTGGAATGAAACTTGACAGAGGAAAAAATAGGAGGGGGGGGGAGGGGGCGTGTATGATAGACTGATAGCATCATAGTATCCGTATTTTTGGGTTGATTATCTAGTTTTTGTCACTTCTCAACCTCTCCTGTATTAATCCTGTCTCTCTATACATACATACATATTAGTGCCATCATACGGATATAGGGGGCGTAAAAGAAAGAAAAGAAAAGAAAAGAAAAGAAAAAAACACACGACAGAAGAGAACATCTCCATCTCCTCCACACAAGACGGACGAGTCGTCTCCTGTTGGTTGGCTCACCGCGCTTCCCCCCCGGGATTCCGAGAGGTTGGGGCCAGTTCCATAGCGAGGCCCGCATGGATGGCGCGGTCTGCCGCACGAGCAGAGCGGCATTAAGCTTTTTTCTTCCTCCCCCTCTCCTCTCCTGTCCTTCTCCTCTGCTCTGCTCTGCTCTACGTCGGTCTATGGTACCCTTCTCTTTCCGAGCCGCCCCTCTTATGATTGTTTGTTTCCTTTTGATTCTTCTCCTTCCTTTTATTATCCCCTCATATACATATATCCGTAAGAATTTTTTCCTTCTCTTGCTTGCAGCACGTTACTCTATGCATGGCCCGCACTTACATGCATATGTATGTATGTACATAAGCTACAGCTACGATACCGCTTTTGAGGGGGAAGAGAGAGAGAGAGTCTTCTCGTGCATATTCTCTCTTTAACACCCCCCCCTGAACCCTGCCTCGTCGCAGTTTGACTTTCAGTAGCCGTCGAGCCAAAAAAAAAAAAACGGTTCTCTTTTTTCTCCCCCATCTCATTCCGCCCCAATCATTTGTGTAGGCAGTTGAGTATTCCGTTCCCTCTTTCTATTCCTCTCTATCTCTCTCTCTCTCTCTATCTACCTATCTCTATCCGTACCTCTTCGTGTGTGATTCTTTCAACGCTCCGCTTCAAACCAACGTAACGATCCCCTCTCTTACAACTAGCTACATGCCATTAGGCTATTCCTATGCACGTCTAAGGCCAGCCTAGTCGAGATAGTAGAATGGGGTACCCCAGCTATATCCTTAGGACTTTAAAGCCGTAAGAAAAAGACGCACGTAATCAAATGGCGTATCGTCCTCCTTTTCTTTTCTTCCCTCTCCTTCCTTTTTTTCCTTCACTTTCTCTCTCATGATAGGTAGCTCTTTCTTTTCCTTTTGTCCCCGCGGACCCCCATGACGCCATCCTCTTCTGTCAACTATAGGCAAAAATAGGAATAGGACGAAAGCCCCGTATATGTACGTGAGTTGCAGCAAAGAAGAAAGAAGAAGAAAAGAATCCGAGTTACCGCTACCCAAATCGGTAAAGCGTTCAGACAACTTATTGCTACCGTCTCGTGCCGGCTGGGGAAGCTATAAAAAAAACAAAGAAAATAGGGGGGGTGTGAAAAAGGGGGGGGGGAAAGGCTAAAAACTATCCGTAACGGAAGACGGATATCATGGGCATTCGGAATAATGGGCAAAATTGTAACGATTTTGCCCCTCTTTTCCCCTCCCCCTTTGTCCATCAAGTCTTTTTCTGCTAATCAGTCCTCTTCTGTTTTTTTTTCTCTCTGTGTCTGTTTCCCGAAGATCGACGACGACGTTGGTTGCTGCTGGCATCTCCATCAGGATGTAACGCACATAGCTCCATCATCAGCTTGTGTCCTTGCCTACCTAGTATCTAGCGATGTACATATGTCTGCGTATGTACACGTATGTATGTATGTACAGGCATAGCTGTGCTCTCAAAGGCGGTGCAACGTCGGCCTTTGTTTCAGTCGTTTCTTTCTTTCTGCGCTCTTTTTTTCTCTGCCCTCATTCAGTCTTCCTTTTTTACTTTCCTTGACTTTTCTTTTCCGCTATTGCAAGTACGGACATACATACATACATACATATGTATGTTCTTGACCGTCATTCGTCTCCTCTCTTTGGCTGATCATCTTCTCCGCCTCCCCTCACCTTCTCTCTTTCACCTCAACTGTGCTCTCTTCTTCCTCTTCTCTTGTATCGTAGAAACACATGTGTACGGATACACATCGATGTATCTGCCCATCACGGCCCACGGCACTGGCAGAGACACACCCCCCCTGGCGTGATGTCATGGACCACCCTGCTCGGCCCCTGGTCCGCGCCACCACCCCATCCCCCCTCCCCTCCCTTCCCCTCTCATCCCCCCCTCCCCTCTCATCCCCTTCCGTCCACTTTCTCTTCTTAACGCCCCCCACTCCTTTTTTCATTTCGCCCTCTCGAGATTTTTTTTTTCCTCTTCTCCTTTCTCCTTCTTCTTTCTTCTTCTTTACCTTGAACAACACATCCTTTCGGGCTTTATTCCCTTTCCCCCCCTTTTTATCCCCCCCTTATTCTTCCCACCCTTTCTTATACATATCTACGCCTTCGGTCAAGCTTCACTCAGCCTCGTTTGTATTTCTCTTATACAACTTGACTTGCTGCCGTCACTCATTCTTTTTTCTCTCTCTCCTCTTTCTTTTCCCCCCTCTTCCACTATTACGTCGAAGAGTGTGTGCTTCGGAGAAAAAGTCGACGAGTAAGGGAAGAAACAAAAGGAAGAAAGAAGGATAGAAGATCTTCCCACCCCCCTCCCTCTCAAGTCAAAATCGACGACCATTCATCATCGACACTCGATATACATACATACATACACACTTCTCTCTTACACGCACACATATACACACAAACACACGCACACTCTCACCCTCACTCATCATACACACGCCCCTCCCCCTCTCAACCCGCCCATCATGACGCGCTCCTTTTCCGTAGAGCCGGCCAAGCCTTCCAAGAGAAAGGGTCAGTCTTTTTTCTCTTCTCTCTCATCCCGCTTCCCCCTTCTTCTTACTTCATACGCTGACAGTCCTTCCCTCTTCCAGGCACCCGCAGTGTCTCGACCTTGACCCCTTCTCAGCTTGCGCGTAAGAGAGCCAACGACCGAGAGGCTCAGCGCGCCATCCGCGCCCGTACCAAGGAGCATATCGAGAGACTGGAGCGCGAACTGGACGAGTACCGCAGCAGCCAGAGCCGTGATAAGACGGTGCAGGACCTGCTTCGTCGTAACCGTGCGCTCGAGGATGAGCTTCGTCGGCTCAAGGATAACCTGGGACATTCGATGACTCCCACTCCCTATTCTGGACCGTCAGGTAAGAGAACTCAACCTCTTCATCCATGTATTCCCCCCTGTCGCTAACAAAAGTCACCGCGAAAATAGTATACGACGACAACCTCAGCGTCACCAGCATACCCAGCCCCCAAATGTCCCCCATCCCTTCCGGCCCCGACTACGGCCCCCTCCCCGACTACGGCCACCAGCACCACCACCAGCAACAGCCGCCGCACCAGCCGCAGCCGCAGCCGTACGTGTCGCTGCCCAAGAGCTGCGACTCGTGGGCCTCGGGCCTCACCAGCGGCACGATCCCGTCCAGCGTTCCGAGCCCCTGCTCGTCCGTCAACGACGACTACGGCGCCGGCACCGGCTACATCCCCACCAGCATGCCAACCTCTCTCATGAGCCAGCCCAAAGACGCCAAGATGGAGTTTGACGACATGCAGCCCATGACGACGACGGCCGCCGCGCAGGCTTACATGCCTCAGCATCACGGCCATTCGCCGCATCAGCATCAGCAGCAGCAGCAACCGCGATGGAACATGTATCAACAGCCCATGTACTACGACTCGGGTGCCTCTCCGTCGCCTACGGCCTGCATGTCCCGATGAAGTCTTTTTTCCTCTTTTATTCTTCTTCCTTCTCTCTCTCTCCATCATCCATCATCCATCATCATCTCCATCAATCTCCCTTTTTTTTTCATTTCTCTTTCACAGATGAGCGGGCTTAAACTGTACCAACATCTCACGGGCTAGACGATGATTTTTTTTCTATACTTTTTTCTCTTCTTCTTCTTCTTCTTCCTCTTTGTTGTTTTTTTTCCCATCACACAGCGGTTTTTTTTCTCTTCCTTTATTTTTTTGGTTTTCCCGTCGGAACGGTGAAGTCGGGTTTCCATCCCGGATTTTTACGGGCAAAGCCGAAAAGGCGCGCATATCCGTGTAGAACAAAGAAGACCGGCGATCGGAGACGGGGAAAGGGGAGTTTTTTTTCACGGTGCAGGGATGGATGGGGAGCAGCAGGGCAACAAACAATGGGAAACTGGGCCCTTTTTTTTTTCCTTGCTTGTTTCTTCATTTTTTTTTCTTTAATTTTCTCTTCTTCTCTTTTTTTCTTTTCGATTAGAAACAGCGGGGGTTTAACAAAGTCGCGATGGCTTTTAACACCGAGATAGACAAGACGGGGGGAGGCGCAAGTTATTTTTTATCCTCATCTTCTCCTTTCCTTTTGAACATGCGTTGCCCTGTAAATATACGCCGTAGCGGAGGTTGTAACTTGTGAGCTGTGGTCCTTGGGGTCTCGTGGACTTGAGAGTGAGGCTGAGGACGGGGGGCATAAACGTGGTAGACGTGGCTCGTGACGTCGACGGTAATGCGGGATTGGAATTCTCGTCGGCTGAGCGCGCCGGCTTTCCTGGCTATAGGCCGGCATGGGCTATAGCAGAATATTCTTATAGGGTGTAGCATACGGATAGGCTGTACATATAGTAGTTACGGGCCGTAGTGTTGGGATGAGGAGGAATGGCTTCGCGAAAGAAGATGGTACAGGGTAGGTCGTCACAACTTGAAAGTGAAGAATTCAAAGGGTGTCCGGGTAAATCGGCAGAAATTCGGTCCTCATTGCCCACGACCACCAGTGAGTGGTACGATCCGTAGCCGCACCCCCTCTTTCGGTTTCCCCTCCTCAACCGGAGCCATAGGATTCCGGTCCGAGAGCGAAAGCCATTCTCTCCTCCAATCTGGTGAAGCTTGAAGGTCTCTCTCTCTCTCACTCGCGTCTCCAACGTTGATGAAATCTCTCGACAGAAGAGATATAATAAAAGAAATCGACAAAAAAAAAGAGGGGAAACAGAAATAAAACCACCCACCATGGTCATGGTCCCGCCGCCACCCACCGTCTCGTCGCTAAAGTTCGACTTCCTCTCGTCCCAAATCAGCGTCCTCACACGACCGTTATGGCCGACCCGGTCGTGGCGGGCCGTCAACGAAGCAGCCGACCAGCCGCTACCGACGCAGATCGTCGACGACACCTCGATGATAGTCGCACTGCTCCTACAGCAGGAAGGCAAGCGCGTCTACTCTTCGCAGGCGAGCCGTCACGTAGCCGATCAGATTAGCGACGTCTATGCGCGGGAGGCCGAGCGCAGGGTCGCCGCTGAGGGAGAGATTGATGCCTTGGCGGTGGGAAAGGAGTTGGACCTAGGTATGAGGTTTTTTTTTTTTTTTTTCCCTTTATCTTCTTTTTTTTGTTGCTTACTTTTAAGGGGTTCAAAAGGAGGAAAAGGGAGTGTGGGATGAAGATGATCTGAAACAATGATGAAGACAAAACTGATTGACGCTTCGCTTTTCCGCCGTTCCGCTTCCCCGCCCCTCTCTCTCCTACAATAAGTCGACGACGATACGATCGAGATACTGCCACCTACGTGGCCCGTTGAAAAACACGTCGGCGATCACCCCGTCGAAGCCGAGCGGTACGCCGACACCGTCGCCCGTCTCGTCCATCTCAACCAGGAGCGGCGCCGGCTGAGGGAGCGTGTCGAGACGCTCCGCCTGCTGAAGGAGACGATCGACCCTCTGGCGAAGCAGGAGGTGCAGGAGAACCTGGTGACGCGCAACGGCGCCGTCGAGGCCGAGCTGGAGAAGATGCGCCTTTTGCTGGCGAGGGTGGCCGGACGCGTGAGCGAGCTTCCCGGTCGGGAGGAGGGGGGGACGGGAGACGGGGGGGACGTGGATGTCGCCGACTTGGCTCAGACGGGGAAGAGGGCTGCCGTCGACGAATTCTTCCGTGGCTGATGGGATGGATGATTTCGCCCGTTAGAAACGAAATGATAATATGTTCAATAAATCAGTTTTCTCTTCTTTTCTCTTCTCTTCTCTTCTCTTCTCTCTCTCCCACTTTCTCTCTCTGCAGCTGGCCGGCCGGCCGTTTGTTGACAAGGAAAAGGAAAAGCCTCCGGTCATTGGTGGTACCCGACGGCAAGGTGCGTTGCCGGAGACTTTTTTTTCTTTCACATTTTTCCTCTTCTTCTTCTTCTTTTCCTTTTATCGGCCTTTATTATTTATATACTTTGTTTACTTTGTCTTGGATATGACTTTTTCTTCGCTTTCTTTTCCCCCTTTTCCCCCTTTTGTATTTGTTTCTCGTCGTGTCTTGTCTGCTTTCTATAAGCGGCAGCTTCTTTTTACACTCACAGATATACACATACATAGTAAGTATAAATATAAGCGACGTACGGAATAGAGGAGAGAGAGAGAGAGAGAGAGAGAGCTTCGGCTATGAGCCAGTGTCACGGCCTTTTTCTTTTTTTATCCCTTACGTATTTTTTGTGCTCTTTTTTTTAAACACGTTTCTCTGGTGGAGGGAGCACTGCAGGCGTGGATGACGTGTGAGGTGATGATGATGTGATGCGTGATATGATACTGTTGTATGGTGTTGATGGTTGGATACGGTTGATATGAACGGTTACGGATAGACGGAGACTTGGACGTGAGGGCCACGTGGGAAGCGAACGGAATCCAGGGATGATTCTTTTCTGCTAGTAATGAAGTCGTGATATACATATGTATGTACTATTTATATACATGATAAGTTGAGGGGGGAAAAGAAGGAGGAGAGTGCGGATAGAGTGAGAAATAAAGAGAAACACATGGAAAGGGATGTAAAGAACGTCATGAAGAAGAGAAGGCTATCCGTAAAGAGAATCAAGAGAAAAACAAGAAAAGAAAGACATGATGAGTATCAGCCGTCTCTCGCTGCCGGGAAGCGAGCAAGCATGCCACTCACTACCTACTATTCTACCCGAGAGGAAGCTTGCCAGCTGTTTATTATGCATCCCCCGATTCTCGCTAAAAAGACGGCGAGGGCGGCGGCCCCCGTCATGGTATCCGGGGAGGTTTTTTTTTTCCTTGGTCGTACCGGCGGACAATCCCTTTTTCACCTGCCCGTCATGGATGGGTGAGCTGGACAGGAGGCGAACGAGGGAGGCTGTTGGAGAATGGTTTATTGTTTGTAGGTAGGTAGGTAAGTAAGTAAGCCGGTCGGCTCTTTTTATCGTTTAATGTCTTTCTAATAGGTAGGTATATATATATGTATAGTTGTTTGTGGTAAGCTGTCAGTCGATGTTTTATATTGGGAGAATATCGTGTCTCTGGCCATGTGCGTGCATGCAAGTGTGTGAAATCGTGTGATATTTCTTGTTCATTCAACAAATTCTTTTATCACCTTCCTTAGAAGTGAGAGATATTTCCTCAAGACATGACTTTGATTTTGAAAAATACGAATTAAAATCGCTGTTAAATCTTCCTTTCTTATCTTACCTTGTTCCCTCTCTTGTGTTACGCTGTTATAGCTAAAAGGCTGTGAGCTTGATGAGAGAGAGAGAGAGGTGAGTGGTTACGGACGGGCCTGTGGCCTGTTGGACGGACAGCTGGCGTCGGTGGTTGGGGTTATATATCCTCTGCGTTTTTCCTCTCTGCTGTTTTTCCTTCTCCCTTTTTCTTTTCTTTTCGAGTATCACAACGAGATTTTACTTGCATTACCTTTCGGTCAGTCTCGCACGAACAATCCCCCATCTCCTCTATCATTAGCGACCAAAGAGAAAAAAGCATCACCACCACTTTCTCCCGTCGCACAAAAGACGATCCCAAAAAAACACAGAGTCAGAAAAAAACGACATATCCTTATCACGCGTCTTTGAAAAGAATTCGAATGGACGCGGTGGGGGGAGGAGGAGGAGGAGGAGGAGGCGGAGGAGAAGAAGACCAAGAAAGACGACCGAGAGGAGGAGGAAGCGTGAGGCGTCGAAAGGCCGAAGACGAAGGCACAGACTCAGCCGCGATACTAACCCGTCTGGAACAAGGATCGTGGCGAGAATGGCCCAACAGAGCAGGGTTCGAAAACCTACAGGAGCACCGGGGCCCGATACGGCTGCGGACGAGAGGCCTCATCCCTCCTTGGACCGCCGGCTCCTTGTACAGGACGGGACCGGGTCAGAGCTCGGTCGAGGGGACGAGGCTAGGCACACATACGGTTGCGCATTGGTTCGATGGGTTCGCTCACACGCATCGGTTTGATATCGTCGTCGGTCATGATCGTGGCGACGAAGACGATCCTGGTGGTCTTGACCATGGGACTACTAATAAAGAAGATGAAGACATCGTCTCTGTTCTCTACTCTTCTCGTCGTCAGTCGGACGAACATGTCGACCATATCCGTCGGGTGGGATGGCGATCTAGCACCTCGTTCGGTCAGCGGGCGGATCCTTGCGTCGGTATATTCGCCAAGTTTATGAGCTTCTTTGAGCCGAGGAGGATCAATAATAACGTCGTTTGTCTGCCCAACTTTCCCGGCCTCATCTCGCCTCCGCCTCCGTCCCCGTCTCCGTCCCCGTCTTCCACTCCGCCTCCGCCGCCGACGAACGATGACGACGACAACAGACTCAACCATCGACCTCGCACCGGCATCGCCTCCATGCACATCAGCACCGACCACAACGCCCTCCAGGAAATCCACCCGGACAGCCTCGAGCCCGTCGGCGTCGCCCACCAGAAGCAACTCCACCCCGACCTCAGCGGTCCCATGTCCTGCGCCCACGCCCAGCGCGATCCCCACACGGGCGACTGGTACAACTACAACCTCTCGTTCGGCCGGTGCGCCACCTACCGCGTCTTCAGGGTCAACGCCAAGGACGGGTCGACGGAGATCTTGGCCACCGTCTCGGCGCCGGATATCCCCGCCGCGTACCTTCATAGCTTCTTCCTGACGGATCACCATGTCGTGCTCTGCATTCCCGGCGCGCACTTTGCGTGGAACGGCGTCAGGATCCTGTGGGAGAGGAACATCATGGATGCCATCAAGCCTTTTGACCCGTCTAGACCCTGTCAGTGGCTCGTCGTCGATAGGCGTCATGGCAAGGGGCTCGTCGCTCGCTTCACCACGCCCGCAGCCTTCTTCTTTCACTCCGTCAACGGGTATGAGGAGCAGGTGAAAGGAGAAGCTACGACGACGACGACAACCACCCAACTCATCCTCGACCTCGTCCTCTACGACAACACCGAGATCCTCTTCGGACTATACTACGACGTCCTCCTCAACCGCCGAGACGCAATGGCAGACTTCATCCGTCAGCGACGCCACCTCTCTACCCGTCACCGGCTGGTACGGTATCGGTACCGGATGGGAGTCGGAGACACGTCCGCGGAGGAGGTGCTGTCCATACCGAGCCCCCACTCGGGCGAGCTCTCGACCATCAACCCTCACCGAGCCGGTCGACCCTACCGATACGTCTACAGCATCTCCAGCCGCGGACTGAGCACCTTCATGGACGCCATCGTCAAGACCGACCTGGAAACGCGCGAAGCCCTCATCTGGACCGGTCCCTGGGGCCACACACCCGGCGAGCCCGTCTTCGTACCCCGTCCCGGTCGTGATGGTTCTTCGTCGTCGACGGACGAGGATGACGGCGTCGTCTTGAGCGTCGTTCTCGACGGTGAGGCTTGCACGTCCTATCTCTTGTGTCTCGATGCTCGGTCTATGCGCGAGATGGGAAGGGCGGAGGCCGAGTTTGCCATTGCTGTTGGCTTTCACGGCTGTCACGCGCCGACTTTGGCATGATTTTTTTTTCCTTTTCCCTTTATAGTGAAGTTCACGATGGACTGGATGACGGGTTGCAAAGTCCTTTGGTTCTTTATATGACCCTCATCCTTTTTCTTTCTCTTGTTTTCTATCCTTCCCATCTTCTATACTAGCATGTATCTACACACAGAATGAGTGGCACGGAGGGAGGCGGATGATTTCAAAACCGGTCATCATCATCATCACCATCATCATGTCGACATTTCTTCACTTTCCCCCCTTTTTCCCCATCATCATACCGGATTCTATACTCAAGCTGTATAGACGAGATAACATACCTTGTCTCTTTTTTAAAAAACATCGAATAATAGTAATTCCATCCCTATATCAAACAGACAAGACAAGACACTTCATCTTCACCCCTATAAAGTCACCTGACCAAAATCCCCCCCAATTCATCCTCCATCCTCCTTCATCAAAATCCAACCCCCCACCAAAACCCCAAATCATGCCCGCCTCAGCATCAGCCCGCCTCCGCGGCGCCTCCGTCCTCATAGCCCTACAGCTAGCCTCCCGACTGACGAGCTTCCTCGCCAACCAGTTCCTCCTCGTCCGCCGCGTGACGGCCCCGCAGCTGGGTCTGGCGGCCAAGCTCGACGCCTCGGCCCAGACGGTGCTGTTCTTCGCCCGCGATGGCTTGCGGGTCGCCGTCCCCCGCGTCGCCGCCGCCGCCGATGAGAGGGCTCTTCCTTCGCAGGCGCTCGTCAACTTGGGTTACCTCGCCGCCTTGGTCGGCGCTGGCTTCGTTCTTTTCTTGAGACTTGTTTTGTCTCTTCGACATGGTGGTGGTGATGACGGTGGTGGTGCATTGGCCGTCTACGCCGTCGCCGCCGTCGTCGAATTGCTCGCCGAACCGGCCTTTTTACTGATGCAGGCGAGGCTTTCCTTCGGTCCTCGCGCCGCGGCAGAGTCAGTCGCCGGCCTGATGCGCGTCCTCGTCGTCTTCCTCGCCGTCGGCTCCTCGTCCGAAGACGTGCTACCCTTCGCCCTCGGCCAGCTCGCCTACGCATCAGCCCTCGTCGTCGTCTACGCCTTCGCCGCCCGCCGCGTCGCCCTCGACTTCTCGCTTCTGCCGCGCCGCGTCGTCCGAGGCCCGTCCGCCGCTTTTGTAGGGGGCTACCTGTACCGTCCTGCTGTGCGTCTCGCCGGCTCCGTCACTGCGCAGGGCGTGGTGAAGCACCTCCTCACCCAGGGCGATACCCTCCTCGTCGCCGTCCTGGCTTCCCCCAGCGTTCAGGGCGTCTATGCTCTCGCCAACAACTACGGCGGCTTGCTGGCCCGTCTGCTCTTCCAGCCCGTCGAGGAATCCTGTCGCGGCTACTTTTCACTCCTGCTCTCGCCCGAACAGCAGGCCGATGCCGATGATAAGAAGCAGACCGTTTCCAAGGAAAAAAAGCTGCCTTCGGCCCTCGTCGAGGCTCGCGATAGCCTCACCACCCTCACCAGACTCTACCTCGTCCTCTCCTCCGTCGTCGTCGCCCTCGGCCCCTTCGCCGCGCCTCCGCTCCTCGCCCTCGTCGCAGGCCGTCGTTGGTCCGCCGCCGGCGCCGGCAGCGTCCTCGCCACCTACAGCCTCTACGTGCCCTTCCTCGCCATCAACGGCCTGGCCGAAGCCTTCGTCGCCTCCGTCGCCGACGAGCGCCAGCTTCATCGCCAGTCTCTCGCCATGGCCTTTTTCTCCCTCGTCTTTGCCGCCGCCGCCTTCGTCCTCATGCGCGTCTTGGGTCTCGGCGCTCACGGCCTCGTCGTCGCAAACATGATCAACCTGCTGTGTCGCATCTGTTGGTGCGCCGTCTTCATCAAGGCCTACTTTCGCTGTCGTCGCGTCGACTTTTCGCTCACAGCGCTGCTTCCGCCGTACACCGTCGGCGCTGCCGTCGCTCTCGCCACTACTCTCGTTCGGACGGACGTCCTCGACGGTGCAGAGTCGGAGCCCGTCCTGACACTCGCCAGGATCGCTGCATGGGCCATTCCCTTTCTCGCCATCATGTACGTCCCATTGTATTCACTTTCTCTATTCACTTTTCCCTGTGCTGTACTGCCTTGTAGACACGTGCTTACACAATTCCCTGCTGCTACCACAGACTATACCTCGAGAGAAGCCTGCTGCTGCAATGTCTTCACTCGATCCGTGGACAAGAGGCTGTCAAGCGATGATATAAGACTGCGACGACCGACTAGTCAAACGTAATCTTGGTCGCTTTCTGCGTCATGTCGACGTCCTTGAAGAAGGAGCCGTACATGTCGTGCGTCTTCTTCTTCACCGTCGTGCCGAACTTGAGAAGCTCTTCGGGCACCGGCTGGTTGGCGCCCTTGAGCACGTTGATCAGGCTGCGTGACGAGGTAAGCATGCGCAAGAAAACAAACTGAGCGAGGATCTGAAAATGACTCACGAGCCTGAATGCGCCTTGTCCTGGACGGTAAAGAAGGTGATGGCCTCGCCGCTGTTGCCGGCTCGCCCGGTTCGTCCGATTCGGTGGACGTAGTCTTCGATGGTCAGGGGGAACTGTACAGAGATGAGTGAGCTCTCCCAAGCTTAAGGGGGGATCGTAGAACCAAAGACACGAATCATACCGTGACATTGATCACCAGCTTGACCTCGGGGATATCCAGTCCCCGTGCCGCCACGTCGGTAGCGACCAGGACGGGCGTCTCGCCCGATTTGAACGCCTCGAGACTCCTCGTGCGTTGCTCTTGGCGGAGATCGCCGTGGATGCCGACGACGCGAACACCCTTGCGGCTCAGCGTGTTCTCGACGCGCGTCGCCTCCTTCTTGTATAGGCAGAAGACGAGGATGCGGTCGTTCTTATGCTTGCCCTGCTGATGCTGGCGGATAGTATGCAGAAGAAGGCCCTCCTTCTCCGTCCAGTCGACGACAAGGACGCGCTGATTGATGCGCGCATTGGCTTGCAGCTCGACGATGCCGCCGTCATTGCCGGAGGAGGAGGATGCGCCGACGGCGGAAGCGGATGCGCCGACGGTGATCCTCACAGGGTCGACGGTAAAGGTCGAGGCCAGGGCCTGCACCGACTGCGGCCAGGTAGCCGTAAACATGAGCGTCTGACGCTTCTCGCGCGAGGGGCAGCAGCCGATGATGTGCTTGATGTCGTCCTCGAAGCCGCGGTCGAGCATGCGGTCAGCCTCGTCCAGGACGACGAACCGGACGCTGTCGAGGTGGACGTCGCCGTCGGCCATCATGTCCTTGAGACGACCGGGCGTGGCTACGACGATGTCGCATCCGCGCTTTAGCTTCGCCCGCTGATCGTCCTTGGAGGCGCCGCCGTAGAGGCAGACGCAGCCTAGGCCGACGAGTTCAGCTAGACGGACGAGCTGGGCGTGCGTCTGCATGGCGAGTTCGCGCGTCGGCGACACGATGACGGCTTTGGTCTTCGCGCTCGAAGAGGAAGAAGAGGATGGGGACAGGGCCTCGACGCAGGGGAGGGCAAAGGCTAGCGTCTTGCCGGAGCCCGTTTCCGCTACGCCGACGACGTCGCGGCCGGAGAGAGCATAGGGCCAGGCTGCGGCTTGGATCGGAGTCGGGGCCGTGAAGCCGGCCAGGGGTGATGGCTGCTTCTCTAAGAGGTTCGTCGACGGCAGGTGGTGGAATTCGGTGACGGGTCGGAGGGGGCTGTCGCCTTGACGAGGATCGGTGACGGCGATGTGATGCGTTGATAAGAAGGCGTCGATTTCCGACTGGGAAACGCTGGAGAGGCTCATCGTCTGTTCGTATCGTCCGCTTCGTCCGGCCTCGGTGGGAGGCTTCTTCTTGTTCTTCTTGCTTTTCTTATCCGGGGTATGCTGCGACTCTTCTGCGTCTTCGTCCTTGGTCTTGCGACTACCTTCTCTCTTCTTCTCCGCCTTTCTCGCCCTTTTAGCTGCCTTTCTCGCCTCACGCTCATCTTCATCGTCGTCTTTACCGTCTTCGTCATCTCGAGGCTTCGTCTTCCTCTTCTTCTCCTCTCCTCTTTCCTTCTTCTCCTTCTTCTTCTCCTTGCTCTTCTTCGACTTCTTCACCTCCTTCTGCAGCGCCTCATCATCTTCGATCTTGGTCTTCTTCGAAGGTCGGGGTTGTACTGCTGTGCTCTCTGCGAGAGAGTGCTTCGTGGCGCCCATCACGACGGTATTGATGCTTGACGAGTTTTTTTCCCTTTCTCTCTGGCGTCGTGCTGCGGATTGGGTGGAGTGATTACTGATGCGTGCTATCGATAACGCGCTGGGCTTGGTGGTGGCCGGGGCGAGTGAGTGTGAGTGTGAGTGTAAGTGTAACGATCCCTGTCTTCGAGCTTTGGGGGTCCTGCAATTGCATTATTTGAATGAGACTAGAGTTACCGCTCTTTATTGTAAGGAAAGAACTTCTGTCGCTGTGGTGTGATGCTGGGAGCTGATTGAAACTTTGTGATGCTTGCTGGTTCACTGCGGTGGCCCTGGTGGGAGAGGAATCGACTTGGAGGATATTTGGGGTCAAGGACGTATATACAAGAATAATTGCATGACCTTCAAGCAGCTCACAACCAAGTTGTACAGCCATACTGGTGTAAAGGCAACATATCAGTTTGTGGAAACGCAAACCACTGACGTTCGAGGTTCGATTCCTCGGTGTGGCATTTCTTTTTCGCTTTTTTTGGACTGTTTGCCCCACTTCTTCCTCCCCTACTTTACCTACCTACTTTACCTGCTTTACACACGATAGACATCGTCATTCTTCTTTTTTGTATTGTCATTATCGCGGCATCGTTAATATGTTGCTTCAAAAGATGGACTCATGGACTCCTAACCCATCAAATATCGGACTCGCCAAGTTGGCAAGTTTTCATCCTTAATCACAGGGATGCCTTTCTACGTACGCACATGCACAGGCCCGTCATACACCACGCACCAACTCCCTACGTATCACTCGATGAAGGGATCTTGCAACAAGAATCCGGTCTTTTCTTGTAGCAGATGAGAAGAATGCCGGGCTCGAACCAAAGTCGAAGAGATGAGAAAGCCTCGGATTCGTCAGACCTCACGAGCTTTGGGGACAATATTGAGCTTTAGTTGCAGGTTTCGACGGCTTCAAGGCAACCAATATGCCGGCATTTGGCCCGCGGCGGGGTAATATTCACTCTCCATTGGCTACCGTCTTACTTGAATACGAAGCATTAAGAATGATGACGATCATGAAGGGTGGTAGAGGCCAGAGAGGCTGTGACGGAGGTGGGATCTACGGATCCCGAGGATACGACCTGATCACTCTCTGGGGACCTGATAATCTGAGTCTCTTCATCAGCCTTTATTCATTATCGAGCAATGAGTGCCATGGAGAAGAAACGGTTTGCTCTGCCGCGTGAGTATCAGGATGGAATCCTGGCCATAACAGCGTACGTGCATACCTTTCCACAGGAAGCCCCAGCCACCGAGAGACGTCATTGACAAGTGAGAAAAATAGCATGGGCGGAGGCCTCACGACGCGAGTCCTCCCCGAAGAAGGCCAAGCGTTTCGGTTCGAGGTCATCTTCCGAACGGATCACCCTCGTCTCCGCCAACAGGCCAAGCCGCCGACGCACTTTCACCTCTACCAAGACGAGTACGTAGAGGTGCTCGAGGGATCTCTCGTCGTCGAAGTAGAGGGCGTCGAGAAGGTGGTGCGACCTGGTGATGGCGTCGTCACTCTGGGCCGTGGCGTCAATCATCGGACGTATCCCCTCGACGGGGGGGAGGAGTCGAATAGGGTGCGGATGCTGCTTTCGGGGGAGGAGAGCGAGAGCCCTTATAAGCTTGAGCTTGCGTTTTTCGAGAGCTGGTACGCCTATCAAGAGGAGTGTTATATCGCTGGCGAGAGGGTCGACTTGATACAGGCTTTGTGTGTGAGTTGTTTTATACTGATGGGAGATACGATGGTGTTGACAGCTGATGTTTTTCGTTGCAGATGTTTGATGCTGCTGGTTCGTGTCTGACTCTTCCTTCTTGGTTGCCTTTCCGCTCCTCTGTTTCTCATCTCTTGGGTGTCGTTGTGGGGAGATGGCTTGGGCGGGCGTTGGGATACAGGCCCTTTTATGAGGATTTGACGATGAAGCAGGATCAGGCTTGGGATAGGATGGAAGTGATTACGAAGGAGAAGATGGGATGAGAGAAGGGTGAGTTGAGGGAATGCTTTGCTCTGTACGGAGTACATATATAAACGCCTGTTAAATATATCAAGCATCATACTTCCAAGGGCTGGCTGTCTATCCTGTTTAGATTCTCCCGTTTCTCTACTACTGGACAAACGGTAGAAGTATTCCTGAGTGCCCGTCATGCAGCTCGTCTAACCACATACTCGGACGACAAGCCAACAGCGATAGACGACCCAGCAAGCCAGAACCCATAGCGAAACCACCACCAGCAGCTAAAGGGATTCCCAAGCTCGACACGAGCCACCATGACGCCAAGCGAGAGGGCAGACCCCAAGGGGGCGATGAGAAAGTAAGGCCACGCCATCGAGGCGGCGACGCCGACGCCGACGAGCAGAGAGGCCATGAGGAAGACGAAAAGCCACAGGACGGCCTTGGTATGGCTATGACCGCGGAACAGAAGCGCCATGCTCTTGAGACCCAGTCGAGCATCGTCGTCGGCGTCTTGGTGGGCGTAGATGGTGTCGTAGACGGCCGTCCAGAGGATGCAGGCTGCCACGAGACAGAAAGTCGCGACGCCAACCGCCGATTGCGAAAGCGATTCGAAGCCGACGACTACGCCCCAGGCAAGGCAGAAACCGAGCACCAGCTGGGCCATGTGCGTGTGTCTCTTGGCCCAGGGGTAGTAGCAGGTCGCCACGATAGTCGGCAGCGTACAAGGCGCAGCGCGAGAAGGCATAAGCAAGAGGAGAACAGCAGCGGCGCCTACGGCCTGGCTGAGGACGAAGTATACCGCTGCTCGGGCGGAGAGGTCCCCCCGCGGGATGGGTCGGGTCCGGGTCCGGGAGACGAGCCGGTCGAGCGGCGCGTCCACCACGTCGTTCCACCCGTGAGCCGCATTGGAGAAGAAGAAGCTTCCGACGAGGAGTACGGCACAGGCTCGGAGCAGGTCTTCGACAGCCGTGTCTTGCTGGATGGCCGCGAGGAGGGCGCCGAAGAGGTGCGGGAGGTAGATGAGGGCAAGGCCGACGGGTGGGCTCAGCCTCGATAGCTGGACGAGAGGTATCCAGGAGGCGGGTAGACGAGAGACCCAGGCGCCGCTGTGATGGCCTCCGTATTGGAAGGCGAGAGAGTTTGTTGAAGGGGGTGTCATTTTTGGCGTTTGACTTTGTTGCTGGTGTTTTTTGGTGTGTAAGTCGGAGGTGTTGTGTTCTCTTATCACCTATACGAAGCTTCGTCGAGGCTTCTCTACCTTGATATAAGCTGGAAGGTAAATGCAACGTTATACTCTCAATATAAGAAGAGCGTAGCACTTTGGTGGGCAAGTATCGATGATATCGAAGAAACCAAGACCATTACGGTCATCATATAGACGAATCACCGTTCCCCGAATACAAATCCATACACAGAGACACAGACAGACACATTAAGATTCACCCCAGCTTGAACCCCCCCGGAACCAACTCTTGAAAGACACGATCAGCATCATACGCCCTCTGCACGTCCCGAAGCCGAGCGACGTTGTCCGGACCGTAGCTGGCAACGACGGGCTGATCGAAGCTGGCGTCGTTCATGAAGAGATACGGCAGCAAGAGTCCCGACCCAGCGGCTTCGGCAACGACCTTGACCCCCAAGTCCCGGATAGCCTCGTGAGCCGGCCCGTCGTCCGAGGGGAAATACCACGCGCCGCCGAGGACGAGCCAGGTTTGGGCTTCGGGTGAGAGGCCGAGGGCGTTTCCTCCGCTGCGACGTCGGCTGGCCAGCACGCCGTTGCGACTCATGGGCTGGAGACCGACGGCCAAGGTTCCGGACGTCAGTTGAGAAATGGGCTCGAGATTCGTCGACGAAGAGGTCATGTTATGAATCGAGGCGTAGAGACTGCCGTCGGGTCTCACCGTTGAGGCACGCCAGTCGTATCTGGGCAGGTTCGGGATGTTGATGTTAGCCAGTAGATCCAGGTAAGAGCGGATCTTGGTGGCGTCTGCGATGAAGGGAATCCGGTAAAAGGGCGCCGCCAGCACGGACGGCCAAGCTTCGGGCTTTAGATATACGACAGTCAGGACGGCTCCCAGGGTGGCGTTTGTAGGAAAGGCCTGAAGCATGACGTTTGCGTGGCCGTCTTCAACTCCCTGAGCTTGATATTCTGCCATGGCTGCGTACAAGGCCGGCAGCTGGTTCGGCTGGTATAGCCTGACGCCGCCCCATACGCGGCCGATGGGATACGTGTATAGCCTGAAGGAGGTGACGATGCCTAGCCGTCTGTCAGCCTTATCCCCAAAGAAGCTCGAGATGCTGACGGACCAAAGTTGTTACCACCGCCTTTGAGAGCCCAGTGAAGGTCGGCGTTGTGAGTGGCGTTTGCCTTGACCAAGGTTCCATTCCCGAGTACGACCTGATCAGTCGTAAGTTTCCCTCCCCCCCTGAAAATGAAGCCTTTCCCTCCTCCTTGCCAGTGGAGGGAAAACCTACCTCGTGTTCAGCGACGTTGTCACATCCGAGGCCGTACAGATTCGACATCCAAGACAAACCGCCTTCATAGAAAGATAAAAGTGACGAGGAAAAAGAATCAGCACGTGAAAAACAAATTCAAAGTCTTGCCCACGTCCAAGGTTCCAAACCACTTGCTTCCCAGCAACAGACCGCCGACGCCAACGTCAAGGATCCTGCCGCCGACGACCGTCACCCCATGCCGATCAAGGACGGTGTAGACCTTTGTCCACTTGGCACCGGTGCCGACGGTGACCGTGTTCGACCCGGGGGTGTACACGACGTCGTTGAGAAGGCCGAGGTCGATGAGGACGCCGTCGTTGATGTTGGCTGCGCCGGGGGCAGGGTTATGGCCTCCTGAGCGGATGGCGAAGGGGACGCGTCTTCGGGATAGGAGTCGTGCTATGCTCTGCACCTGTGTCGTGTTCTCGGGCCGGATGATGCATCCTGGCTTGGCTCTAGCCGTGGCTGACCTGTTTTTTTTCTCCGCTTTCGTCGTTGAGTCTCTTAAACGTTCCCTTCTCCTGAGAGACGCGGGTGAAGAGAAAGACAGGAAGTCATGCCGGGGGAAAAGAACGCACCAGTTGATGTCGCTCATGGCACTGTAACCTTTGCTCCAGCGGAAAAAGGTGGACGCAGGGAAGATGGCACCGAGGTTGGTGCAGGCGAGCTCCCAGGGGCTGGCGGCCGAATCGTACTCGTTGGTGAGCCGGGGTTTGACGAAGGAGGCGGCGATGAGGAGAGTTGTTATCAAGGTGGTTGGGGCGAACATGGCCTCTACTTGACGTTTGTTCGAAGATGGGGATGTGTTTGTGAAACAACATGTTTCTTAAAGCCTGTTATGGAAGAGGTTCGTATGCAGACACGTATACCTGTTTTTTTGATAGCACGTAACCTGGAAGCACGATTGAGATGACTTCAATGTCCTACGAGACTTTGAGGATGAATACGAAAGGCTTTTGAGCCCGTGAAAGGCTCTCTCGCTGAGGTGTCCTCCTATAATGTACATACAACCGTCCGGAACAAAGGGGTTGTAACGGTTACTATGACAGGTTTCTGACTGCGTATGATGCCATCTTGTCCCTGATAGTCGATACGCAAGTCCGTGACGTCTTCTGCTTTGAAAGAGGCAGGAATTCAGCACGTCAAGAGCTTCTTTCTGACATATGACTGTACACATGTAGTATATATATGACTCTTCTCAGTTCAGCAGAATCAAAGTACCCCCAAGAAGCTATGAACAGCGACGGTAGGACACAAAGAAACTGATGCGTACTTTTACCACGGCGACGTTCATCAGGCTTCAAGATTCAATCTAAGCATGCGTACATACAAAGCTGGGGCTTCACAAACCAGAAACGCGACTTCAATAAAACGCCAACGGGAGTCCGAAATGTATGTGTACAGATAGACTATACATAGAGAATCACGATAAAGATGTAAAGTCTTAACAGCCAGCAGGTCCTAACTTCGTAGATTCAGTTACACCTATGTGAGAGCTGTTCCTCCCCGCAAATAGAGGCAGAGAACAGCTCAGCACGTGATGGTATGGCTTGATCGTGATGGGATGATCTTCGAAACGTATAGAAGAACTTTTTTCTTGGCCTGAGTTTGTTTTTTTTTTCTCCGAAGGGTTACTATAAGGGGAGAAAGACGAAATAAGATTCGCCGTTGCCTTTGCCAGCGCAAGATTTTTCAAGACTTTGGAATCAAACTATCCCACCACGTGTTACGAGGGTCTCTCGAAGAATGCCGAAGTCTTGATCATGATGTGTAACTGACGGGAGAGTCAGTGTGGGTAAACAAAGGAGAGAGGGAGGGCGGGGATTCGAAAAAACATGTTATAACATGAACCAAGTGACGCGGCCTGATACGATCAATCATCATAGCATGGCGAATAGGCAGAAGAATAGTTTGAAAGAAGGAGGATATGCCGCCAGATGATAAACAGCATGACTCGTAGACGATTCACATCACACGAGTCAAAGGTTTGATTTCCGAAGTGGGAGATTAGATAGATGTCAAGGACAGGGTTAGCAGAGTTTTTCCTCTCCCCTTTTTGTCAGTTCTAGGAAGATAGAGTTGAAGACGACGGGGGTTTGCATCTCTCAGACAGCTTGATTCACATTGAAAAGACTTGAATCATAGTGCCTGAGAAGTGAAGCTGAAGATTTCGTGCTCGCTTAAGCTATTGGGATAGAATTGTACAACTCGAGATGAGATGGATAGATGGTACACGTGTATATGGATACTACCACACGCAATGGATGATGAGCATTCACAGAAGTGTAGACTGTGGCTCTGATGATGCAATAATCAAGACGTTTCAGGCACTTGCGTCGTCTCCGTTGGTGGAAAGGGAAAGGAAAAGGCAATGATTCCTCATTTATATAGCCTCTATAACAAGTCTAATAATCTCCTCCAGCACCACTTTTCCAGAGTCTCCACGACTGATTCCTCATGACGTGGTGAGTTAATATAACAGTATATACATATATAGGCAGTGCTACTGCTATGAGAGTTTAGTTGAATGCCGGAGCAAGAGCCGGATATTATCTCTATTGTAAAGTAGCCGCGTCTACTTAGACAAACGTAGCACATATGGAACGTTTAGTAGCTAGATTTATTTACATTTATAACTATTCAGTCTATTCTACATACATGCAAATAGGTGTAAGTCGACACGTATAATGGCTGAGAAACATAAAGAACCCTCGTTAGAATACTCGTAAAACGTGTCTATCATACGAATTACTAGGATATGCCTGTATGTGTACGTCTATATATCACAGGAAGATTAAATATAGGCCACAGGAACATCATCTTATTCCAATGAGTGATATTGGCCACGCGGCCTGAGAAGTCTTCATCTTCGTCCTATATCCCAATCCCAGCTTCTCGAAGAATATATACCTTCTTCTACATAAAACACGATGGACGGCCATCTAAATCGTCGTCGTCTCTTAAACTCGGTCACTAATAAATCACCACTCACTTCCCTCCAGACAGAGCAGCAATCATGCGCTCTACGGCTTTCAACATCCTTCTTTTAAGCTTCTTCTCGCCCGCCTCGGTCCGGGCTCAACCTGGTCTGTTAGGATCGTCTGGTTCGTATGACCTTGACAAAGCTCGACAGCAGCAACCCCCCGTGGAAGAGGTCCGACGACTTCCGCCTCCGTACACCGGCCCCAAGCCGGAGCCAGCACGACCCCCTCCTTATTTCCCTCCTCCTGATCCCCATGATCTGCCTCCGCCTACCTTGGGCCAGCCCCCGAGGATGGAGGCCGGGGCGGAGAGACCGCCTCTTTATACGCCGAGCGGGGAGGAGGCTCTGCCTCGTAAGAACGTGGACCGTCATGCTTACCCGTTCTACGATCAGCTCCCTCCTCATGTGTCACAGGATACTCGCAACAGGCCTCCGGCTTGGGACCGTATCTACAACACGGTACCGGGAGACGGCAGAGGTAGTGGGAATGTGGTCGGTCAAGACTCTCCTCCGACGGGACTTGCCCCAGGGAACGGAGATTCTCCCTTCAGCAGGTCTGGGTCGGCGGAAAGCGTCCACGAGTCACTATCTGGAGCATCATCCAGCAGTGGACACGACACAGCTGTGCTTGGCCAAGACGGCCGGGCCCAGCTGCCCTCCCAAAACGGCAATCCTTTGACAGAAGGGCCTCAAAGCAGCAGTAGCAGCAGCAGAAATTCCCGTCCGGGTGGTGACTCCGACTGGAAGAGACGGTTATTGAAATTGCCGTTCTGTCATGGCGGACGGACCGGCTCCTACAAACTGGCCAAGAGGCGTACGGAGAGCTGCATCTGGCCCGATGATCCGAGGATCGTCGATGAGACCAACAAGCCCGGAACCAGCACCGGGACGGATCCTGATGAAGCTTTGAAGAAGTCGAAAACCAAAGAGGTCAAGGGAACACTTCCAAAAGTTGAGGCAGATGGCAAGAAGCCAGGGAGGACGACGACAACAACAGCTCTACAGGCCAAGGCGAAGAAACCGAAACACCTCATGGCCTTGGCACAGATGTACTCGCAGAGAGAGTTTGCCAACATGGCCCGCAAGGCCGGACACGCCGCCGTGGTGGAAAGGAGATGGGGCAAAACCCTATCCGAGGTCCGCACCAAGGCCTTGGGCTACATAGGCCTCTCGTCCAAGTCGTCCAAGAGCGCGGCGATGAGGGTGCAGAACACGGGTCTGACGGCCATCGGATACGTAGTCTGGATCGAGCAGATGATCGTCTCCTTCGCTACGGAGACGACCAGGCTGGACAAGGCGGCGGCCGTGACCATGATCATCCCCTTTGTAGGCTGCGGCGTGAGCACGTATGCCAAGACGGAGAAGAAGGGCGAGTTCGACGCCATGGTCGCCCTCGACGCCGGTCTCTGTCTGCTTGGAGACGGCCTGTTGCTGGGAGGCACCACCGCTCCGCTGGGGATCGTCGTCCACATCGTGCGGTACCTGATACAGCTTTTCGAGCCACCGCCTTCGCTGCCTTCGCTGCAGGATATGATGGACATGCGTGATGGGCCGTGGGATATCTTCCTACACCAGCATCTCACCGGCTTCCTCTCCTCCAAGACGTGGCGCGATAAGCTCGAAGGGGCCATCGCCATCGAGGCCCTGGCCATCTGGTCCGAGGCGGCCGACGTCGTGGGCTTGATAGAAGCCAGTCGGCAGTTTGTCCTGAACGAGACTGTTCTCGACGTCCAGCCGCTGCAGAAGCGAGAGGAGGAGGAGGACGAGGAGGAGGACGAGAAGCCAACAACAAGTCATCGTCGTCATGCCGACCCGGAAGCGGCCATCGTCGAGGTCCGGAACAAGGCAGCGGCCGAAGTCATCCGTCGACAGCGTCAGAACCTACTCAGTCTCCCCGGCCTCTTACGCGACAGCTTCGACGCCTCGATCAAGAAGACGGCGGAGCACTACAACCGAGAGTTCATCCAGGAGCTGAACTCGAGAGAGGTGATCACGAGATACCCGTCCGACGCCCCGATCGCAGCCTGGACGCGAGGAGACGCCCTTTACGAGCCGGCGCGGCAATACTTCGAAGCCACGGCCCAGTACCTTTGGGCGAAGCCGCCTCAGCTTCCGAGTCTCTTCACGCTGGCCTACTTCGTCGGCGTCTCTGCCGGCGTCGACGATCCTCCCCCTGCGAGGGTCGTTCACGGAGACATGCCGGGATTCGCAAAGTACGCGGCAGCGGAGGAGGAGGAATGGACCAGCGCCGTCGACGCTGCCGTCATCGATCCGGTGAGGTATTACCGAGAGAAGACCGGAGGAGGGGACGAAGGCTGGGACGTTCTCGTCCGCCATACCCTCGCCGTGGCCCGTCTTCTCGAAGGCAAGATTCGAGAGTCGGATCTTCCTCGCGATGCGCCGCCGGGCTTGAAAGACGTGCGAGAGTTTCACATCCTACTGGCGATGCACATCGGCAGCACCTTTGCCAACTGGAAAGAAGCCCGAGGGTCCGACGTCGGCTACATCCATGAAGATTTCGAAAGCGACGAGGCCGGTCTCATCAGCAGACTCTATCCCATCACTCGACTCGAAGCGAAGCGTCTCATCTCCTTCGCGTCCTCTACGTATCTGGCGACTCCCTACTCCGATCCGAATGCCAACTGCAGAGACGCGCTCAAGCTACTAGCCATCGCCATCGGCACGGAGAAGACGGCGGCCGGAGGAGCGGTGATCTCGCTCTCGGTACGGCCCTCGACGAGGACCTGCCCCCAGATTCAGGGGGTAGAGGCGAGACCCTCCGACAGGGGAGGGTACTGGCCCTCCTGTCTGTACATGCTACCGCCGACGAAGCCCAAGGTGAAGGAGTGGTGGTCGGAGCTCGTCCGGTCGATGCCGTCGGCCTACAGCAAGATACGACGGGGGGGGCTCGATCTGGAGGCTCTCAAGGGCTGCGAAGGCCTCCGCGAGGTGTTCGTCTCGGGCAAAGTGACGAGCGTGAGGACGGACGAGAACGGGCTGTATGCCCTGGACCTGTACGGCGTCGGCTCCATCTCCTTCGGCTGGTGTCTTGATTCTCGTGCATCAGCTGGTTCGGGCCGTGGTCAATGGTACTGCACGTCGTCGTCCCTGATCGATGACCTGCCTGCGGTGTAGGAGTATGTATGTATGTATGTAATGTATTTATAGCACGCTGTGTGCGTGAGATGTTATTCTGAGCGTGATTCTTTATCATATGTACGATGATGATCTTCTGCACAGGTTAGGAGTATAGATAGGAGTGTATATATATAGGTAGAGAGGGAGGATAGTCTAATATAAGGGGTCTTGACCTACTTGCTCGACCTACATGTAAGCATCAACAAGTCTTCCTCCTCCCCCACACTCCCGTATCAGTCAAATGATATAATATATATGCAATGCAAGAAGACGTATGTATGCATATGTAGGTCGATTACTGTCACGCTGACCACTTTCAGAACCAGATAAATATAAACATGGAAGTCGAGATAAAAGACGAAAGCCTCTCTCTCCCTTTCTTCCTCTCTCCCTTACCTCCATCTCCTCGACAAGAAAACCAAACAATCATAGCCATCATCCCCCCCCCAAATCAGAGACATGTCTTCATCAGGAACGATCCTCATCACCGGAGCAAACGGTTCCCTCGCTCTCCCCGCCGTATCCCATCTCCTACAGCACTCACCAACGCAAAAGCTCCTCCTAACGGTCCGCAACGCCAGCGCCGACGACCCCAACACCACAGAGCTACGAAGGATCGTCAAAGAGCAAGCCCGAGATCCAGAAGACGTCGTCATCCGACAGCTCGATCACGCTTGTCTTCGAGACGTAGTGGACTTCGCGGCAGAGGTCGACGCCGACGTCGTCTCGGGGAAGATACCGCCGCTGACGAGCGTCGTGTGCAACGCTTACTACTGGAACTTGACTGGTGCTATGGAGATGACGGATGATGGGTTCGAGAAGACGATGCAAGTCAGTCACTTGGCTCACGTCGTTTTGATTCTACGACTGCTTCGTCGCTTCCGTACTTCCTCACCGGCTCGTATCGTCCTTCTTTCCAGTGCTGTACACAAGGCTGGTCAGGCTGTGCCGTTTGAGAAGATTCCGCCGTCGATTCCGGATGAGATCGATCTGCTGGTTCGGCCTGGGGCTGATGGAGATGAAGACCGGGCTGCTCATGGTTTTCATCGGTATGCTAATGCGAAGCTGGTCATCACGGCATGGGGGCTTGCTCTCATCCGCCGTCTCCAAAAGGTGAGTTTTAGATTTACATAGAGAGACTATTGTATGAGAGAGAGAGATAGGAAGGGGCTGCGCTTGCTCACCAAAGTCGTTAATAGGATCCCACCCTCAAGCACATATCCGTCGTCATCGTCAACCCAGGCACCCTCAGCGACTCGCGCGCCCTCCTCGTCAACACACCGCGAACCATCTCCCTCATATCAAGGTTCCTACTCCGTCCTATGCAGCCCTTACTCCGACGGGTGATGGATCCCACGATACGGACCTCAGCCGAGGCCGCCGTCGACATCGCCCGTCTCGCCACCAGCGAGGCCGTCCCGGACCAGCAGGGTTACTTTACCATGTTACAGAAGGACGAGAGCTCTGAGGAGAGTAGGGAAGAGGCAAAACAGGAGGCGGTTTGGGAGGCTAGCGAACGGTGGGTTGGCATCTCTTCTGGTTTGTGAGGGGATTCTGGGGAATGGGGGAACGGACAGTTGAGGGGTTTCTTTGGGAAGGGTTTCTTTGGGCATGGGGTAAGGATTTGGGAGGGGAATTGGATGGAGTGAATACGATGTCGATACCCATCTCTATCTATAGCTTTGTCTTGGTATAATTTGGCGTATGTTTGCTCTCATCTTTCTATAAGCCATCTCCGTAACTGACGAGGAGGCTCAGATATGATCCAACTACAGCTGACTATAATCGACGTTCAATCAACCAACTACTAGAATCAACCTGGCTGTCAGACTCCATAGACCGATACGGCATCATTAATCAGTTGGTCATCTTTGACGCCCGAAGCTCACAGACGGTCGAACGACATGATGCTAATGCGCTGCACGCTGACCGGTGGTTATCTATGGTTTATTTGATTTCCCCAGATTTCCTGAAACCATCAGCTCAAAGACGCTCTTCTTATCATCATACATACACACTACATACATACGAAGTGATATCCCCATCTCGTCCGAAAAATCAATACAATACGAGGCCCGGCGCCTCCCCCTTCAGCACAACTCATCATATGTATTCCGCAACATACTACATAGCCGCGGCATCACACCCAGGACCACAGGATAATCTGACCACCTCATTCAACTGCAAAGAAACGCCCGTCCCTCGCATTTTCCCACATGCAGGGGTTGCTTTTCCCTTTTCCGCCCTTTGAGTTGTCGACGGCATAGACTCCGTATACGAATGCAATGCTTCCCCCCTTCAAAACAAAAACACAAACACACTCTAAACTCCATCATTTTCCCTTTCCTTCTCGTCTTCCCTTCTCTCTCCTGTTACGAGTTTCAAATTCCGAGATTTCCTTTCTTGTTCAAGACGTAAGATCGCCGATTCCTAACAGAGAGCCTCGAAAGACGATGGCGCAAAACTTGACGGCCGACATCGCCTCTTTGCTTCCGCCTCCGACAACAATCAACGACTCGCACAAGGTCTATGGCGTGGCCGTCGCTTGCGCCGTCATGAGCGGCTTCGCTACCTCGGTTGTGCTGTGGCGTCTATACCTGCGCTATACCTCTCGCGCCTTTGGGTTGGATGATTGGGCCACTATTCCCGCTCTCGTTCGTCTTCTTTTCTCCTTGACTTCTCTGTTAGTACGGGGTTTTGACATCTGCTTAGGTTCTTTATCTTGGTTGGTCTGTTCTCACCGTCTATGTGAATCTCGCTGGAGGTATTGGGAAGCCTCTGTGGGAGATAACGCTGGATGAATACGCGATTTGGTTCAAGGTGAGTCGAGAGCCATAGGAACCCTCTCACAGCTTGGACTAAGGTAAATCAGGGCTTCGTCGCCTCCTCATGGATGTACACGACAATGACAGCCGCAATCCGCATCGCCATCCTCCTCTTCTACCACCGCATCTTCGCCCAAGCCATCACCTGGCTACGGGTGACCATCCACGCACTTCTCGCTCTCCAGGCCATCTACGTCATCGTCTACTCCATCCTACCAGCCCTGGCATGCCATCCGTTCGACAGCGCGTGGAACCCGTTTGAGAGACGGCTCCACTGCAGCGACTGGTACTTTTACTACAGCCAGGTCGCTCTCTACAGCACCAGCATGGTCTTCGATCTCGTCCTCTTGATCCTTCCCCTCGAGCCGGCGAGGAAGCTTCAGATGAGACGGAGTAAGAAGGCTGGTGTTGTTGTCATGTTTGTGCTCGGAGCTGGGTGAGCATCACAACTATTCAACAAGATTCAAGTCTCTGATATGATATCGATGAGAACTAATAACATTCTATCCTTAGAGCAAGCGTCGTCACTGCCGTCAAACTCGGAATCTTCGTAAACGATATGAACGGTTATTCCGAATTCGATCCCTACTGCAAGTCTCTCGCCTTCCAAGCCATCAATCAAGTCCTAGAACTAACCGGCAGCGTACCAGTCGCCCGCTACCAACTCGTCTACTTCCTCCCAGCTCAGCTATCCCACAACGGCCTCACCTTCTGGCTTCCTTCGCACCTGGAGCCGACGGTGGCGCTGATAGGAGCCTCCCTACCCGGTCTACGGCCCGCGCTCAACATCGTGGGCGCCAACGTCTCGCAAAGGCTGCGGTCGCTTTACCCTTCGCGCGGGACCAGCAAGGGGGTCGCGACGGGAGCGGGAGGGACGTGGGGAGAGCGCGAGTTTGACGGCGATACGGATTCGAGCTGGGGTAGAGACCGTGGTGGTGGCTTTGGCATCACGCGAGTTATCGAGACGAAGATTAGCTCCGAGTCGGTGAACGGGAGTGAAGTACAGCTGGGGCAGTATCCTGCGCCTCAGCCGACGCAATAACCCTGGTGAAAGACTTTGGGAGTTGTTGGCAGATGATATCTCGGGGAGGATATCAGGTTTAAAAGGGGTGTGAGTACGAGTGGAAAAGCTGAGAATGGCTGGATAAAAATGCATGCTGTACTTGATGATGACGAACGATTTAAACAGCCTGAGCCTTACATACTACCTAGTATGCATGTATGAGGGTTGTGGTCCGTCGTAGGTACTAGGTATGGAGATGTATGTCGTCTATTTGGAAGATACGTTTCGGACTATTATCAGGCTTCTTGCATAGTATGATAGGATAGTCTGGGGCTTGCCGAGTATTAGTTTGTGGGGTAGTAAAGAGACGCAGTTGATACGAGGAGAAGGCGGCAGGATGCAAGCGTATGTAAAGTAAAAATCCATCCGAATATAGGATATAGAATATACCTGACCTACATGTAATATGACGATATACCCTATTTTAAGCATCATGATTTTCTTTATTTCAACTTCTCTTGAGGGGCCTGATTCCTGATCCTCTGGTGGTGAACAGCTTCATAGAAGCCATAATCAACGCCAGATTGTATTAAGCTGAGGTCTGTTCTTGATGGAATCGACTGTTTACTGAAGTAGGATTCCTCGTCTTTCACCCCTTACTCTCATATCTTTGTATTCGATTCCATTTTGGTAGATGGTTCCAGATGAAGAGGGAACGTCTTATTCGCAGAAAACCAGGGCTGAAGCTGCCGATCTGGCTGGAGAGAAGCAAGATGATGTCTAATGAGGGGGTATCACAAGACTGTGAGGCTTTCATTCAGCCCCCAACCCCCCACCCTCTTGTCCCAGTGGCTCGGTGACAATAGGCGGAGGAAGGGTTGTCTGTCAACCTTGAGCAGCGAATGGCAAAAAGAATGTTACCGGCTTACTGCCAAGGCAAAGACGCCTTACAAGGAGTGGTATGAAACGGCTGAGGGCTGGATTTCCGAGGCCCAAGTTTTTTCCATTTTTGCTTCTGACGAATGAACGTCAATAAGCCCAGACATGGAGAACGATGGTTTGAAGCTCTGACTCATTTTCGCGTTCCCCTGTCTTTAAATCATCCTGATGCCTCCAATTTCTTCGGAGGCGACCAAACAGAAACCATGGCGTCCTCTTCGAACGACTCCAAAGTGGTGAAGCTGCTTGCAAGCATCGCAACCTTGATCGCCGCCATCATCAGCTGCGCTCTAGCCTGGAGACGATACATCCGACGACAAAACATAAAGGACGAAAAGATAGCGATGAAGAAGCGCGAACTGAAGACGTATTACAGAGCAGCGCTGGAGAAGATCGTCGCCGCGAGGTTGGAGAGGGAGTCGAGTAGTGAACACGGCGAGCCGGTCTTCCTCTCGCTCTCCATCGATCACGGCCAGTTTCGACACTGGGTTCTTCACACGCACGGGCACAAGTACGAGCTACGACAGACGGGCGTGGACGCTCAGGAGAAGAAGCTCTACGGCGCCAATATCGACAAGACGGACTTTGACATGGAGGCTTACAAGAAGTCCGTCACCTCCGCCTACTCGCCTCAACTGGGTCAGTACCTGTACAGCATGATAGGCTGGACGAACATGTCGCGGTCACAGATAGACGAAGAGTGCAGCCGTCTGTCGACAAGCTTCGGAAAGTACTCCCTCTTCTCCAACAACTGCCAAGACTTCCTGCAACGGCTCGCCGACAAGATCGTCCAGACGAAGGCGCCGGACTGGGAATGGTTCCGCACCGACTCGGTGGGGAGCTACAAGTACTCTCCTCTCAACGACCAGGTCATCATGGCGGCGACGAAGATTAAGCATCTGCAGCGAGGGAAGGAATATCTCGACGAGAGCGAGAGGCGGAAGGTGGAGAGCGCCATTCTCACGCTGCAGGAGATGGTAGAGAGGCAGACGATGCAGTCGGTTATGCAGAATCTCAGTGCTTGGCAGCAGAATATGAATAACGATCAGAATGATCACGGCGGACAGGACGGGGGTGATGGTGGGGCCGGAGGTGACGGGGGCGGTGGTGGGGCCGGATGTGACGGAGGCGGAGGTGGTGGGACCGGAGGTGATGGCGGCGGCGGCGCTTCAGCTTCGGCATGCTAAAGTTTCTTTTCAGGGCTCTGCTGGACTTGTACCCTGTCTCGTATGAGTATCTATCACGATGCGGAAGGGGCAGAGAGAAGAAAGGACGAAAGGTGAGCACGCGTAGTCAGTGTTGCTTACTCGACATCTCTCCGCAGAAAGACATGATACAGCCGCTGACCAGCTTCTCTTCTAGCGAGAGGCGATACCGAAGTACCAATGCCTGAGAGTAACTCATCATGAACGTACGCCTTATGCAAATGAAATTCTCAATATCTGCCATTTTCTCCAACAGGCCTGGTGTTGAGTGTTCATCTTCCGCCTATTCAGATCCCCCAACCGTCAGGCATTCAATCAAGAGTTGCCTACCCTACACCCTTCTTCCTCGCGTCAAATTCGCGCCGCTCCAGTCATCAGTCATCGGTCATCACTCGTCACCACCACGATTCTTTCATCCCCAACATCCATCGACCCTCTCTCCTTCCATCCATCCATCCGACCAATCGCGTCGAGGGAGTAAAATGTCTTCCAAGGCAAAACCATCATCCTCCTCCGCCTCCTCCTCCTCGAAAGAAAAGTCCAAAGTCCACAAGCTATCGCTCAAAGGCAGCGCGCGGCTGGTAGCCGAGTTCGTGAGCAAGAAGCGCTTTCTCCCCTTTTTCCTCTTGGCCGTCGACGATGCCTCTTACGAAGATTGAAACGCGCGCGCGTGATCTCTAATGAATTTCTCGTGGAAAATAGTTTCAATATTCCATCCATTCCATCCTGTGCGTCTCCCTCCTTACCTACCTACATCAACCTCTTCACCGCGCGCTTCCTCAACGCCAGAGGCTCTGTCGCATACTTGATTTTCTTGCTAACTCGATCTAGATTCCAGCGTGGCGTATATCCAGCCGAGGACTTCACCGCGTTCGTCATCCCTCTTCGATCCCACACACTCCCCCTCGAAAGAACCATCGTCATCCTAACAAAAGTACCCCCGTCAGCGTCAAGAAATATGGCCTCAACATGCTCGGTGCGTAAACCCCCTAATCGAGGAAAATACCCTTATAGAGACGGAAGTAAAAAGCTGACTCCGAAAAATTAGTCTCGGCCGATGATCAGGTCAAGGCTTACATCAAGAGAATCATGTCCCAGCTCGATAAATGGATGATTGGCGGCAAGATATCCAAGCTCGTCATCGTCATCACCGACAAAGACACAGGCGAACACGTCGAGCGATGGCAATTCGACGTACGTTTTCCTCCTTTCTTCTCCTCCTCTTCTCCTCTTCCTTCTCCTTCAAACCTCCTCATCTTAGGTGATCCCCCAACTAAATCATCTTCAGGTCCAAATCTCCCATCCCGCAGCCAGCAGCAAAAAACCTTCCTCAAAATCAGCCTCCTCCAACCAAGAAAACGAAGCAGACGGCGCGTCCAACAACTCCTCCTCCCTCCCTCCACCACCACCACCACCCCCAGAACGGTCCGAAGCCGAGATCCAGGCCGACATCGCCGCCCTCTTCCGCCAAATCACCGCCTCCGTCACCTTCCTACCCCAGCTGAGCGGCGACTGCACCTTCAACGTCCTCGTCTACGCAGACGCCGACAGCGACGTCCCCGTCGAGTGGGGCGACTCCGACCCCAAGGAGATTGCCAACGGCGAGCACGTCCAGCTCCGCGGCTTCAGCACCGCCAACCATCGCGTCGACACCCTCGTCAGTTATCGTCTGGGCGACTGAACCGCCACTCTTCCCGCTGGATAGCGAGCGCAACTCCGGGTTGCTCGCTCGCCCCGCCACCCTCGACCGCGGATCGCCAACAGCTCCATCCCGACAGCCCTTTGTCGGAGAGAGCTGCTGGTTCTGCCTTCCAACAGCCTAAAACCACGTCCGTCCCGACGCAGCCTGTCTGTAGATTCATCATTGATAATTCTCTGCCGGAATCTATGCTACTACCGCGCTATATGCCTCTATCTTCTGCGTCCGTCTGTAGTCATGAATTCGGTCCCCAACAGGTCATCATAGCCATGTCGACTCCTTTTCGCAGATGCTCCAGGGCCCTCAGTCTGGCAACGGCTCATTTGCGCTCGAAAAAGTACACATACGCAAACTTGCGCATCTCCTCCACGTCGTGTGCCTCGACAACCTTTTCGTCGTTGAACAGCACCCACTTGGCGCCCTCTCCCTCGAGCTGCTTCCGGACAAACGCCACGTAATGCCTACAAATATCAGCATCGCTTGGGGCTTCCTTCGACGACAGACGGAAGAAACAAAAAAAAACTTACCCGGCGTGGATGCTGGTCCCTTTGTGACAGACAAGGGACCGCAGCTGGTACTCGGCCGGCAGCGACGCACTCCCCGCCGGCTCTCCGGCTGCCGCTGCCGCTGCCGCCTCGTCCTCCACCACGTCGCCCGGGTGGTTGAAGAGCCATTCGACCGCGCGCTCCACGTCGCCACCCGTCTCCTTGAGTGCCTTGCCCGCACGCGGCGCGTCGAAGCCCATGGCGCCCAGCATCTCGATCTTGGCCGGATCCGCCGCGACGGAGGCGCCGCCGCCTCCCAGATCGAGCGGTGCGTCGATGTCGGCATCTTCCATGTGGGCAAAAAGCCACTCCATGGCGGCGTTGGCGTCCGAGTTCCCCGTCGCATGCAACGCCTTCTCGCAGCGGTTGCGCGGGAATCCCATTTCCTCTAGCTGGCTCAGCGCGGCTGCCTCCGGCACAAAGGCCGGCGCCGCAGCCTCGGGCTCGTCCGGCAGAGGCTCTTCCGACGCCTGCAGGCCCTTGGACAGATAGTCGTCCAGCAAGAAAGGTTCATCCGGCACGAGTACGGGAACGTCGACTTTGACCGGCACCCAGTTGACCACGGACATCTTGTTAGCATTGACAACGAGGACCTGGGGAAACGTCTTGAAGAGCGACTGCTTGCTGAAGCCTTCGGTGCCGCGGCAGCTGGAGCAGGCCAATTCCACCTTCTCGGCCTTGGTCAGGCTGTCGAGGCACTGCTTGAGCGTCACGGGCTTGTATTGGTCACCCGTGTCACCCTCCGCCCGGGGCAGCTTCTCGAGAGGAACGTCGATGAAGATGCTGTCCTGCTCGTGCGCGCTGTACCGCACCTTGCCGCACCCCAGGCACTGCAGCCTCTGCTCGAGTAGGAAGCGGAAGGGTTTCGTAGGGTCGTCGAGGCCGGGGCCGTGCGGCCATCTCGTGATGAGCTTGACGAGGTGCTGGAACAGCTCGAAGGCGTCTTGTTGCCGCATCGTCGAGAACTCGGGGTGTCCTCTGCCGATGAGATGCTTCAACATGGCCGGCGCCAGGCCTCTTTGATGGCTGACCTCGGGCTCGTCGTCGTCCGGCTTCGCATACCGCCCCGACAAGAGACCGTCGGCGACCTTGCGCAGCTGAGTCTCCAAGTCGGCAGCGGGATCCTGGACCTGCGGCGGGGGGTCGGTAGGCCTGTAGTAGCGCTCTCCGAAGGATGGCAGGTCGAAGAGGCACTGCACTATGCTGGCGAGGTAGCAGCTGTTGCCCAGATTCTTGAGACCGGTGAGGCCCGGGCCGAAGAGGGGCTTCAGGAGCTTGCCGTCGTCGGTAGTCATGCTAAAGTCCCACTTGAGATTCTGCTCGATCTGCATCTCCGTCAGACTCATCTCCGTCTTGCGGCGGTCGGCTAGCATGATGCCCCAATGGGCAAGATGAGGACCGAGCTGGTCGTCGAGGCGCTCGTCGTCGCACTTGTAGCAATAGACGTCGGCGGTGCCCTCCGGGGTGATGGAGCCGAGCTTGACGGCGACGCCGTGCGTCGACTCCGTGGCGTGGGCGAGGGCGTGCGAGTTGCCGTCGACGCCGCCCATCTGCTTGCGACCGCAGCCGAGGTTGCCGCATTCGAGACATAGCCAGAGGTTCTCACGCAGGTCGCAGGCGAAGCAGTGGCCGAGATCGCCTTGCTGGATGTTGCGCGCCTCGTGCTGCTGCAGCAGGAGGACGTGCTCACAGCTCGTCAGCTCCTGTTCCCAGGCCTTGACCTCCTCTTTTCGCGCAAAAGTGTTGGCCTTGACGATGCCGTCGACGACGGGGGCGAGTCTCGGGTCGGTCACGTCGAGCAGGGCGTCACAGTCGAGGCACTTTGCGGAAAGCGCCGTATCGTATCGATCCTCGTCCGATTCGGCCGCGATCGCCAGCTTCGACATTTTTGCAGGAGGTTCATCTCGGACGACAGGTTTTCGCGTACGACGGATATTGAGAGCTAATGGGTGCTTCCAGAGGCTGGCGTGTAGGCCGTTGTGCGGCCTGGGACCCGTGCAGGCACCGTTGAAGCATTGGAGACAAACGTCAAGACCGCTCGGCTCGTCCTGGGGACATGTCAGCCATCGTAAAACGAAGACGGAGAGCTTTTGCCCCACGCACGATGGAGTCGAAGCATTGAGTGCAGTCTTCGCGATAGACCGACTGGCTGGCGTTTGGCGGCGAGAGCTCTGGAGGGTGCGTAAGCCTGGGCCATCAGCGGGAGGTTAAGAAGAGCATCATCGTACCTGAGGCGAGCGAGTCAAGATGAGGGCAGGTCATTTTTCTCCCTCTGTGACGGAAACTTCGTCTTGCGGATGTTGTCGAGAGCTGAAGAGGGGAGAAGAAGGTAGGAGTATCAGAGCCGTTGCCGAGGAGAGGACGGAGGAATACCGGAGTAAGTACTCGATACCGAAGAGCAGCCGGTGATGTGCGCCGCGAACGGGTGCGTGTCGGGAGCACCTCGGCAGTAGATGGTACTTGCAAGCTGCACGGCGATCGCCGCCTCTGACCTCATGCGAGCCACGAAGGATCGATCCCCCTTACAATGAACAGAGGCATCCGACCAATGGCCATCTTACGTGTCGTCATTTTCGAAAGTTCATCCTCTGAGGCTCTGCTGCTAAGGCATTGACATATCTGCAGTATTTTACTCGTCACATCTTCACCCCGGCACGCCCACGTCCATAATGTCTAGCCCCCCCTTGAGCTGGCTCTTGCTCGGCATCTTGCCCAGCGTCATCAACTCCAAGCTTTGCGCCATCGCCGGGTCCATGCCCATGCTCGCCATGGCCACGACCGTCTCTCCCTTGGCATAGTAGGCGACGAACTTGGCCTCTGAGACGTCGCCGTTGAGCACCAGGTCGTCCCAGCCGTTGGCCGGATTGCCGCAATACCGCAGCTGCGCGCCCAAGGCAGACCAGAAGACTGGTAATGAGTGTCCATGGCCGTCGGGCCGCTGCGCGATGTGTGCCGCCGCCCTGCGTCCCGAATTTTGGGCCACGTTCCAGTGCTCGATGCGAACAGACTTGCCATCGCCGCCCGGTCCATGGTACGGGTGCGTGGCGATGTCGCCAAGCGCGTATACGTCTTTCAGTCCGACGACCTCAAAGTTCTCGTTCGTCTTGATGGACCCGTCCTCTTCCAGACGCAAGACGCTGTTGTCCCGCAGGAACTCAGTTGCGGGGGCCACGCCGACGCCGAGGATGACCAGGTCGGCTTCTAGTTTTGTTCCGTCCTTAAGGCAAATGGCACCCACTTTGGACGGATCCGAGCCAGAGGGCTCGGCCTTGTCGATACCTGCACCCATGTAGAACTTGACACCTTTGGACTCGGCAATCTTGCGGATACCGTCACCGACTTGCTCGCCAAGGACGCGCTCAAGTGGTGTCTTGGCCATGTCGACAACCGTCACAGTGTTGTCTTTGCAGGTCGCAATGGCCGCTTCCATGCCGATAAAAGACGAACCAATAATGACAATCTTCTTGCCCTTTTCGCCAATAGCATCCACGATGGCCTTGGCATCCGGCACCGTCCGAAGGGTGAAAATGTTGCCGAGAACTTTGAAGCCTTGTAACGGGAGCGTTCGCGGTGCACCCCCGGTGGCGAGGACGAGCTTGTCATAGGGGAAGACGCTGCCGTCCTTGGTGGTGACGGAGCGCGCGGCAAAGTCGACCCCACTAACTTCACCTTCGACCCAGTCGATGGACGCCATCTCGAACCACGTCCGGTCACGTAAAGCTAGCTTGGCCGGGTCGGTGATGAGGGCCTTGCTGAGCTTGGGCCTGTCAATGGGCAAGTATCGTTCCTTGGATATGACAGTGACGGAGCCGTTGTAGCCCCTTTCACGGAGGGCCTGGACAAGGCCCATGGCGCCCGAGCCGCCGCCAACGACGACGACGCGGTCCGCCGTCACACCGGCGGAGGTGGCAGCGGCGCAGCCCAAGATGGGGTTGCGGCGGGAGCTGACGATGGCCGACTCGTCGCCGGTGATGTAAACGGCGCCGTCCCGCTCAGAGACGGCGAAGACGGGAAGGGCGTCGAGGCCCGGGGCATCTTCGATGTCGCCAGTCGAGGCATTAAAGCAAGCTACAGAAAAGCATAAAAGGTTAGAAGAGTTTCACACCCCATCGACGAAGAAGCTTACCTCCATGCCAAGGGCACGTGAGGCGACCCGAAGCCGTCAGCACGCCCTTGGCAAGCGGAGCTCCGTAATGGGTGCACCGCGCTCCGACGGCCTGGACTTTGCCAGCTGAATTGAGGAGTAGCACTTTGCCATCCTTGATGCCTTCGACCTCGACCTCGCGCTTCATGCCCGGGGCGAGGGAAAGGGACGTGACGTCCTTGAGCTTATATTCCTTCTCCATGACTAGGCGACTTGATGAGAACGGGCGAACAGAGCGGAATGGAAGCCACGAAGTACGAGCACAACGGGCCAACATGTGAGGTTATAGGAGGGGAGTCGGAGAAGGAGGGGTAGAGGAGGGGGGAAAGAATATAAGGGGGCGGAGGCGGAAGCGGCGGAGGAGGATATATGACGCGGACTGCTTCGTCGGCCCAACTGGACTTTACAGGGTCAGGGTTCGAGGCTACGGAGACGAGGCGAGCGAAGGTACGGATAGATTGAGATGATTTTGCATCTTTGCTTTTCCCTCCTTGCCCATCTCATGTTCTGCATATTGATGATGACGGCATTGACTTGTTGTTTAAACCGCAACGGAGGTCTGGGCGATGACAATTCGAGGACGCTGACTGGCTACGGCTTCTTGTGGGGAAAAGCGGCGGACTAAAATAAAACCGCGGGGGATCGGGAGGTGGAGTGTGCTGGTCGCTCGTTTCTACAATTACCCTAGACTCGGCTTCAGGCAATATCAAACAACTTCATCAATGTTCTATGATTAGGACACAAGGTTGACTTCTCAAGTTCTCAGCCTCTGAATCGATACCCAGCGAAGGTTTTCTGCCCCCATGACGTATCAGCTTGCGCGGGTATCAGATGACTACTCGTTTTTGCTCTGTGTCGCAGACAAGGTCGCAGGCGGAGGGGGGGGGAGACGTACATAAGTCATGGCAGTCAGTGTCACTGATGAGTAGTAGTAGATGGTAGTACTCTGTAAATGGGTCGGACTACTTGAATATGGCCTCGCTGCTCCTGTGTACGGATAGGTATGCAGGCATGTATTCGTAGTACAGATTGCAGAAGAGAGTAATCTTTTGAGCTTGGCCTAAAAACAGACGCGCCCTGTTTGCGTGTCTGTCTTTGATCCATCCTTGTTTTGGCGCCTAGGACCTCATTTTTCCGCGTGTCTCTTCAGAGCCCTATTTTTACTCTTTCGGCAGTAATGTGAGGTATGCCGGCGGTAACGTGGATGGGAGGTATTTCGCTGCTTCTTGTCAGATATCTGCTCCGACTGGCAATCCCCATACATACCTATGTATATCCGTACATGAGTGATGATATCTTCTTTTCCTTTTATGCTTTGCTGTGCTCTAGAATTCTTAAAGTGAAAAAGCAACGTTAAACGAACGGCTCTGCCGCTGCCCCATCACGCGGTACCCCCATTGTCGCGGTTCGTCCCACTGCCGCAACCATGGGCGCGCGCCTAAATCAAATGACGCGGTCAGGCCCAGGCACGCTGCTAACAGTGCTAGCTCGAGGTAAGTACCGATACTTCAACTCCCGCTTCGAGGTACATCCCGCCCCCCCCCAGAGCCGAGCTCCACGACAACATTTGTTAGTGTCATCGAAGAAAACCTCAAAACAGTTCCCTCCCCTCCTCGTCCTCCCTCTCCTCCTGTTCGACTCACCATCCCTTACCTACTACCTCTATCGTCCTTTCTACCCATCTACCTAGGTAAATGTCCGTCTTTTAATGGTCTTCAAGCAAAGAATATCGGCCATCTTCGCACCTCGAAACTCCTACGAATTCAGTCTTTCTCTCCTTCAGCACCCGCGAAAATGGTGGTTCCCGCTCTCTTGAGCCTCACCTTCATCGTCAAGCAAGCAACGCATTAATCTCATCTCCACCACGGGTTTTCCACCTCTCCTCCCGCCCCTCTCCCTGCTTATCGGCGCGTCAAACACCCCCCCGGCGGACCCCTGGACCATGAAGTTCTCGGTCGCGTCCTCGTCCCCCCTCCGTTCCTTCATCATCTTCAACCTCGATATCCGGTTTCGAGCGACATCACGACCGTCACCATGGCCCAGTATCCTCCTCCGAGATCGAGCTCGTGGCAGGGCTGCCCCGAATCCGTCACGTCTACTCTCTACTGCTGCTGCGGCCGCGTCGACTGCGTCTTCCTCAAGAAGAATTGCTCCATCCTCGAGACGGTCGAAAAGGACGTCCACACCGCGGCTCAGCTCGGCCAGGTACGTCAAACCTTGTTCGTGATATGTTTTTTGCTTCGTTCATACATATGTATGTACGCCACTCAATGAATGTCATCTCCATTCCTCCGATTACGGCTGCACATCTTCTCCACTGCCGTCTCAGCCTCTTCAGGCCCTTGCATACCAGTGCCTTTTTTTTTTTACCCGCTCTCCGTCTTTTGCTCTTCCCACTAACTTTTCGCTCTTACAGGCCCTACTTGCCAGACATGAGGCGTACATGGCCGATGCCGAGCGCGACCGTCTCGAGTTGACGGATCGAATCGAGAAGCTGGAGCGTGACAAGCAAGGTCTCGAGGCTGTCAACGCCGACAAGATTGAGGAGAATCGCAGTTTACTTGACCAACTTGAGGCCCTCAACAGCACCATCTCCGACTCCGATATCAAAATCAAGGTTCTCGAGGCCAGCCTGCTCTCTTCCCAACAAGCAGTTCGTCGTCTCGAGGCTGCTGCCGCTAGAGCCGCCGACGCAGAGCGACACATCGCCGTGTTGGAGGAGGAACAGGCCAAGCTCCATCTCGAACTTCGATCTACCAGGGACGATGCCCGGACACACGCGCAACGCTTCAAGGAGGCGCAACGCGGCATTCTCGACATGCAGGACCAACTGGAGCGCATGGAGGAGGAGGCTCGTCAGGAGAGTCAGCGCCATGCCGAGGTGATTGGTCGGATGGAGCGCCAGCGGGAGATTGACCGGCAGCTTGATACCGCGGCTGGTCGCATCAAGGGTGCCGCTGCCACCAAGACACTACAGGAGCAGAAGAGTAGTAACAAGATTGTCGGTCACTTCGTCCGCGATCTTCTCGAGGACAATGCGAATCTGCAATTAGCAATGGCCGAGCTCAGAGAAATGCTCATGAGTTCCAACGACGAGATTCAGCTGCTGCGCGACCAAATCATGCACCACCAACCCATGTGTCAGGAAGAAAACGGCCCGCCACTCACGCTCAAGGACGAGCTGGAGACGGCGCACGACATGGCGAGCCTGTCTCAGGAGCTGCACATCCATCACCATTACCACGCCGTCCGCAGCCCCCGGAAGCAAGATGTGAGGAAGCCTAGAAAGCGGCGCCACGGCTTTCTCCCCAGCGCCTGCACACCGCCGGCGACTTTGTCGCCCAAACCGAGTGCCCACTGGGCTCCCGTCTCTTCCCCCGCCGTTCCGGCCCTGCTGTCTGCGACCGTCGGCGATACGACCTTGGTCGCTCCGAGGCCGCGTCACAGCTGGGGAGGCATGTCAAGCATGGTGTCCGACTTTTCCTCGTCGGCGCCGAACTCGCCGCCGTCCAAACGGGCCAGCGTCGTCTTCGACCAGACCGTCGTCGACGCGGATGGGGTGGCGTCACCGGCGACGAGCTTCGATCCCATGTCGCCGACCTGGGGAGCGATGCAGAGCAAGAGATCCTCGGGAGGCTCGTCGCGGAGTTTTCAGTCAATGTCCATGTCGGTCATGGAAACAGGACCCGTCACCCCGTGTGGCAAGCAGTCGGCTCGTCACGCTTTCCCGGAGAACACGATTCACGAGGAGGACGAGGACGAGGATGGATCTTCGTCGCAGGCGCATGGAAAAGGTCCCGAGTTGCCGGTGGAGAGAGTCACATCCATCGAGGACGCGATCGTCGATGCTTCGGAAGATCAAAAGAGTGACGCCACGACGTGCGTCAGGCTACTGCGAGCGCCATCTCACGAGTCCATCATGTCGCTCGCGGGGGGGCTGGAAATCCACACGCTCCGCTCTCGACCCAGCCAGATGACGCTGCGTCGGCTTGGCGGCGCTGACGCCGTCGTAACGGGCGTCACGGCTCGGCCAACACTGTCTCACGCGTCGGGCAAACGAAGCGACGCCGCGCTGCGAGATCACTTCGCGGGGCTGCATTCGCCACGATCGGTTTCGAGCCCCCAACGGCCTTCACCGAGCTCGTCGCCGGCGTCCGTGGGGGGCGCAGGTCCGTTTGGCCGCTTGGTGGGATGGCGGCCGTGGGCGAGCGGCGGGTCGCGCCCCTCATCTCCCCTCAATTTGTCGAAGCCGCCGGACAAGGACAAGGACAAGGACAAAGATAAGGATGCTGGGCGAGTGCCGGGGATCAACCAGCCCGGTGCGATCCCTGGCTTCCAACACTACTGGGCGGCTCAGAAACGCAAGGGTGCGCCGGCCAAGGTTACGGCCGAGGTGGTGGATCAAGACGCGCTGCACGAGGGCCTGCAAGAGTAAGGAGCCTTGCGGCCGGGACGTCGGCGGCTTTGATGACGTGCCTCGGTTTCCATTTGATCTTGCTGACGACTTGCGGGCTACCTTTTTTCTTCTTGGCCCTTTTCTGTTCTTACCCTGGCATCCAAACAGCCGGGCAAGGGCAAAGTCCACACTCTTTTTTTCATCATTTCCCTTGGCTTGGTCTGTTGTACAACAAGAAGAAAAAAAAATCATTCATCACCCATCAGCTGGGGATTTTCATATGTGCTGAGATTGGAGATACCCTCGGCCAGTCAGAGGCCTTTTTTTCCTTTTTATCTTTCTGTTCTCTTTGTTGCTATCGGTGTCCTAGATGGGTAAGATAGGAGAGAGAGAAGACTCGCTGAAGAGGAAGAGCGGAAGGGCGGAAAAAAAGCAACTCTGGTATCCGTACAGGCGTTCGAACTGGTGCAGGGCAGATGAGCATGGGCATGGCACAGCCACGAGAAGCGGTTGTCTCAGTGAGAGGATTTTTTGGTTTGTAATATCAGTAAGATGGATTGATGAAAGAGCATTGAGTCGAACGTACAGATGTGAAGTACCTACATACATGAGGCGTCTCTGTCGGTCGTCGTCCAAGGTATCCGTACACACTTGTTTTGATAGTAGAGATGAAACGCTGTTGGTGCGGAGTGAGCCTTGCAGACGGTTCTGCGGCACCTCTGGCGACTACCAGCCTTGAGAGAAGCCTGTATCGTACGTGACGAAGGCAGGGAGGGATGACGTGGGGAGAGCCGTGATCAACTGCGATGCGACGCTGCCGAGTGAGCGACTGGCTGGGGCGACGATGTTGAGATGAGAAAGTATTGCCTATCAAGGCTATTCGCGACGCTGCTCTTTTAAATGAGCAAGTTGATATCCCGGATGATACGCCAGGATGGGCTGCAGAAAGGACCAGGCTTGCTTGCAGAGGCTTGGAGGCTGGGACTTGACAAAATCGTACAGGTCGTATATGATTTTGATTAGGATGCCGTCATGGCGGTGATTAAATTGTCGGGACATTAATAATCGACTTGCAGAGTTGTTGAGGATGATGATACTTACTTCTGTCATTGCTTATAATTACCGGTCAAGTTTGGATCCAGGAGGGGGTGGAAAAGACTGGCAACACCAGGGAGTTCATCATCAACAACAACTGACAAGTTCAACAAGAATACCAAAACCTAAGATATCAGAAGACAGTGACGATGAAGTTTGTGATTCCGGGCTTACTCGTCCTGCTATGCCTCGCGGTATATCATGAATATCAAAGAAGAAGAGAAAGAAGTAGACTCCCGCCGGGGCCCGAGGGGCTTCCTTTCGTGGGCAACATCAGGGACCTACCACCGAAAGGCGGGGTTCCAGAATACGTCCACTGGATGAAGCGGATGAAGCGTTTCGGACCCGTGAGTTCCATCACCGCCTGGGGACAGACGGCCGTCATCCTCCACGACAGGCAGGCGGCCAACGAGATACTGGAGAAGACGTCGAAGAAGAGCTCGGGTAGGCCGTACCTGGAGATGGCGCATCGGCTTTGCGGCTTTCAAGGCATGGTTGCTACCATGCAGTTTTGCGATGATTTCAAGAGGCAGCGTCGGATGATGCATCAGCAGATCGGGACCAAATCTAGCATCGGGCGCTATCACGAGACGATGGAGGAGGAGACCAAGATCCTCTTGTTGAGGATATGGCGAGAGCCTGAGAAGTTACTTCAGCTTTTCAAGGTGTACGTCCTCAGAAGATTGATGACTTTGCACTTCCATTTCTAGTATTTCTTCGCTGACTCTTGATACCACGATTCAAGTGTGACGGGTGCCATCATATTAAAGGTGCTCTACGGCTATACCATCGACCAGGAGGAAGACGATGTCTTGGTCAAGCTCATCGGGATCATGATGGACTATTTCGCCGAGGTGTTTGCCGCCATGAGCTGGGCGGTTGACTTCGTACCCGCGATTCGACACCTGCCCAGTTCGCTGCCGGGAATGGGCTTCAAGAGGATGGCGGCTCATAGTAAGAAGGTCACGAGCGCCGTCGCCAACATACCCTACTCGTTTGCGCAGAGACGGATGAAGAAGAGCGAGGAGAAGACGGAGGAGAAGGGAGAAGGGAACGCCCCAGCTTGCTACGTCGCCGCACGAATCGAGGAGCTTAGCAGCGGCAACGGCAAAGGAGAATCGGACGAGAAGAAAGAAGAAGAAGAAGGAAAGTTGGCGGCCGAGGACGAAGAAGCCATCAAGTACTCGGCCGCCAACCTCTTCGCCGGAGGGGCCGACACTACGTCTTCCAGCCTGACGAGCTTCGTCCTCGCCATGACGCTATACCCGGACGTGCAGCGCAAGGCGCAGAAGGAGATTGACGACGTCGTCGGACGAGATAGGCTTCCTCGCTTCGAAGACAGGCCTAACCTCCCCTACGTGGAGTCCGTCGTCAGGGAGGCCCATCGGTGGATGCCCGTCACTCCGCTGGGGAACACGCACAGGGCCTCGGAGGATATCGTGTACAAGGAGTACCTTATCCCCGCGGGGGCGCAGATCATACCTTCGATATGGTGGTTCGGGCACGACCCCACGACGTACCGCGACCCGGACGAGTTCGACCCGGACCGATACGCGTCTCCTCGCGAAGAGCCGGATCCGCGATCCTTCGTCTTCGGCTTCGGTCGTCGGAAGTGTCCAGGCCAGTTCTTCGGAGACGCGGCTCTTTACATCATGCTCGTTCAGGTCTTGTCTCTGTTTGATATACGGAAAGGGCTGGACGGGGAGGGGAATGAGATTGAGCCGAAAGCCGAGGCTTCGCCTGGTCTCATCAGCTATCCCGTCAACGTCCGTTATAGGATCACCCCTAGGAAGGAGAAAGAGCATCTCTTGAAGGCTATTGAGGCGGAGGATCCGTGGCGGAAGAAGAGTGATGCGAGACTTTTGCGGGAGGAGATTGAGCATGTATTGCAGCAGCAGCCTTGACGGACTATAGGACGGATCAGACTGATGACACGACGACTGACTCTCTTGATTTCTCACGATGATGCGATGGATTTACTTGTACTCGGTTAAGAATGATGAATTTTGTTGTGCCTATTTATTATGATGAATATATCCCAGTAGGCTTTGGGTAAGCCCCCCCATCATACACGTCTATCTTATCAAGACAACCTCTTCTGAGACTTGTCCGACCGATGATGATCGTCAACAGCCCAGTTCCTCTTCGGGATATACCTCACCGAGCGAGGACACGAACCCTTGGGCCCGTCGGGATCAGAAGCGACGAAACGGCCGCTCTGCAACGAGCCCTTGACGTTGAAATGATACCACACCTCGGTGAGGGCGTTGCCCCGACAGCGAAGCGTAACAGGCGCACCGTGCCGAGAGGTGAGAGCCTCTTGGATATCATCCAGCTCGTAGTCGTCGTCCATGGAGGGCGTGATATCCGCAGCTGCGAGCCACTCGTGCGTAGGCAGGGTGCGGAACAAGGCGACGGTACGGGCGAAGTAGGCGACCGCCTCGTCCGCCCGCTTGTAATCGGAGCCGAAGCAGGAGGGGTCGAGGGTGCTGACGCAGGTTCCGTGCTTGGCCCACTCGTGGGACCAGAGGTCGTCGTCGTCTCCCTTGTAGTCCTTCCAGTAGCGTTCCATGTAGGCGAGGGTGTCGGATTGGCGTCCGTCTTGGAGGACGGAGCGGATGTCGTAGTCTCCGCGGCTGGAGTCGCACGAGGCGGGATAGGAGCCGTCGCAGTTGTCAGGCCAGAGGCCGTGAATAGTCCATGAGTCTTTTCAATCCAAGTTTGAGAGTAAGCAACGGTGCCCTTACATGGCGAGCTTGGAGAAGGCTCTTGATCGTTCTGTTGAGGATGATGAAGAAAAACGTACCGGCTGGCCCCGTGGCGGGATTCACATCCCAAAACTGCGTCTGCAGAAGCTGGCCGGCGGGTATGAAGCAGCATGTATCCTCAACGGCGGACGAATTATGACACGAGAGCGGTATATCGCTCGGACAAGACGACCCGATAGCGATGGAGGGAAGGATAAGAGAAGAGAGAGGATGCATCGCAGCTTTTTTTCTTATGTACCCCCTCTTTTTTTTTTTTTCCTCTTTATCCCGAGGAGAGAGAAACTTCGTGTGTAACGGGAAGGATGGGTCGAAAGAGGAAAAGGAGACGGTCGAATAGGGAGCTTTCAGCCTTTCGAACGACGTTGCCGGATAGCTTGTGTGTTTAGGAGGGGGGGAAAGAAAAGGGGGGGTGGGAGAAGAGGGGAGGAAAGAGAGGCTTAACCTATCAGGATAGAGAGAGAGAGAGAGAGAGAGAGCCTTGTTAGTGTTACGCTCTGGATGCTTAAGCTACCTATCATTGGTCAAGTTCTTACGTCTTAGTCTTCTACCTGTTCTCGACCCTTTCGTACCTATCTTGGAGGAGGAAGAAGGACAAGAAAAAGGAAAGAAAGGAGCGAGGAGAAGAAAAAAGAAAGTAACATCACGAGCCGATGGGAGGGGAGGAAGAGAGAAGGCGTCAATCGACCTGAATCACTGCTTTTTTTTTTTTACAAGAAAAGAATCAAGTTTGAGCTCTTGATTCGGAGGGCTTCGGTAATTGAGTCCTTGTACGGATACTGACTGCGTAGAGACAGTTTTTTTTCTCTTATCAGGGTGTATGCACGGGTAGGGTGATGTTCGATGCTACGTTTACGGGGATAAGAGGATGAAAAGGAAGATGTGCATTTCTAAGGATATCTTTGCTGTTGAAGAGTTGCGTGATGTGGGATAATGGATATATACCTATGTACGGATACGCTTTGAACCTGTTGCTACGAGTACGACGTCATCTTTTTTTTCTGATATCATGTCCAGACTCTTCTTTCTCAGCTGGTAACATCAAGGCCGGGCTTCTTCTTGTCGTTTTCCTTTCTTCTTCTTATTTTTTTCTTGTTTTTTTTTTCTTATATTCCTTTTCACTCGCGTCTGTGCAACGGCTCTGACAAAGGGTCCAGCAGTATGGATAGGTATCCGTAGGTATTCCTAGGTGTCCGCAGCGATCAGAGGAGTGTGATCTGATGTCTCTCGATGGAGGCCCTGTTTCGGAACCTGTCAACGGGGCCATCGAAGCTACCTAGGTACGCACATACACACACAGGTACAGAAGCAGGGGACTTGGCTGAAATAACCGTACATACGGATACTCTGTACGCACTCCATTCTATGTACACATGTAAGGAAGAAGAAGAAGAAGAAAGTAGCTATCGAACAAGTCGGCTCGAGGGCTGATTAGCCAAAATAGTCCTAACTACTATCCGTACGGACCACCTAGACTTACAAAGCTCCGCCTCCCGCGCCCGAATTTCACCGGCCTCGTGGCTACCTACTGTATCCAGGGGGAAGGGACGGAAAGCGGTAAGGAGAGAGTGGGACGGAATCAATTGAACAGAAAAATCAAATTTATCCTTGTCTGCCTATTGTCAAGAAGAGCGTCTGGTGCATGGACGGACTCAATAGCGGAGCGGAGAGGAGGTAGGTGGTGGCTGGCAGCTGAAAAAAACCATCACCATGTCATCACATCTAGTATCTGATAGTCCAACTTCCCCTCTAATATTGCTTCTTTTTTTTTCTCTCTCTCCCCATTTATCCCTTGATTCTCTCTCTCTCTCTCTCTCTCTGAAATGTCCGTGGGTGAGAGAAATGCTGACTACATTCGTTTCTCTCCTCTCCTTGCAGTGGCCATTCTCCTCGCCTCCCCCCCTTTTCCCTGAGCATACGGATACAGTATACACAGATGAAAGATGCCGTCATGAGCGATAGATCCGTGCCGCTTCTCCCCCCCCCCCCATCAGAACATTGCTTTTCTTTGTCTGTCTAATCCGAGACAAGTCTTGACTAGAAAAGAGAACTGATCGGCGAGACATGTCTCTTTCTTTTTTTTTCTGTCTTCTTTCGGGGGGTTTTTTATCAGACGAGACTGGACTGGACTGGACAACTCTTCTTCTTATCCGTACACCCAGACTGAATATCCGTACTCTGGATAGAGTCGATGGCTTCCTTTTTCTTCTCTCTGCCATCACCCCCTAGTTGTCGACTTACCACCACTAGGTTAGATACTAGGTAGTAGCCATGGCCGTTTGCCCCCCCCTTGGGACTGTAGCTGCAGGCTATTTCACCCCGTCACGTAGTTATAAGACGAGGACCATATATCTACTGCGCTCTCCCAAGATCATCTATGCAAGAAAGAAAGAAAGAAAACGGGGGTCTCAGCTGCGAATCTTCATAACCGTCTCCCCGAGTCCCTCGCCTCTTCACCTAAACGCCCAAAAACCATCGTCGTCTCCCGAACCGCCATGGGATCCGAAGTCGGCGTGAAGCCGGAGTCGAAGCACGAATACATCATCACCCCCGTCAGCATCTGGTGGGCGTGCTGGGCCTGCATCTGGACCGCCGCCGTCGTAGCCGGCGTGTGCTACCTCATCGCCCGGCGGCACAGTCCCGTCCTTCGGATCCGCGGCTTGAGCCTCACGCTCGCCGCCATCACCCTCCTTCACCTTTACTTCATATCCGTTCAGTGCGCCAACATATGGGGTCCGTTGATGCCTGGCGATGCCGAGTTTTGGATCATGGGGACGTATTTGCCTTTTGGCATTGCTCTCTTTCATGCGTCTAATAGTCGGTTCCTGCACGTGGCCAAGTTGCAGAGGAAGTATATGCATCGAAGGAATAGCATCTCTTCCGATGAGACTGTTCGTGCTGGGACAAAAGGTGGACTTGTTGGTCGCTTTCGTCGGTTAGACTACACGTCCAAGGTTCTCATAACCGTCGGCTCTGGAATCATCATTCAGGTACCAAGTTGCTTCTCGATGGCCATCTTCCCTGAAGCACAATAATTGACAGATACCAGTTCTTGCTCACTCTCACCACCTATCTCATATCCCGCAAGTATCACGGCTCATGGGGCATCCCCGGAACAGGCGTGCACGGGACCGAGATGGAGCAGAAGACGGAGATGGGACGGGGGTGGGAATGGTGAGTTTCCAACTCATCAGATAACTGTCAAATCCGTCGACGGTAAAAGAGAAAGCTGACGAAATCCCCTCTCAGGTTCCCGTCGGTGGTTTGGCAGTTCTTCTGGGCCTGGATCATCGCCCCCGTCGTTCTGTGGAAGGCCAGAGGCGTTCATGATACGCAGGGATGGAGGTTCCAGACCATGGCCTGCGCTGCTGCCAGGTAGGGACGCCTCTGCACGTTCTTTTTAACGTATGGATGGGCTGACATGAGAACTAAACAGCCTCCACGCGACGCCCATGTGGTTGGTCGCCTTGTATGTGCCGGCCATGGAGCCAGTCAACGTATACTGGCTCCCTCCTCAGTGGTGAGTCACGGACCTGTCCTATGCTTGAGAGATGATGATGAAGGGAGAGGTGACGGTGAGGCAAAGACTGATAGGCAAACAGGATCTGCCTCTCCATCATCCTCATCGAAATCTTCACCATCTTCTACCCCTGCTGGCAGGTAAAGCGCAACCAAACCCTCCAACAGGAAACGCTCGAAACCATCGCCATGTGGGAATCACACAAGAAGAACCCTCACCACACGAGCGCGAGGTCGATCCACACGGGGTCGACGGTGGTAGAGTCGATGATGTCCGGGTGGAAGTCTACCAACGGCTCGGTCAAGACGAATGACTCGGGCGAGTCCATCCTGACGATGAGCGCGCTGGAGCACGTGCTGGAGCGCAACCCGGGACCGTTACAGGAGTTCTCCGCGCTGCGCGACTTCTCGGGCGAGAACATTGCCTTTCTCACCAGCGTGGCAGAGTGGAAGAGCTCTCTGCCTCCGGCCGTTTGGAAGAAGAACAAGGCCGGTAGGTGTGGGGGGAAGAGGGTGGGAGAGAAGAAGAAGAAGAATAAGGGCGATGAGGATATGGAAGAGGAGGAGGATCAGGAGGAGGAGTATGACGAGATAGTGAGAGACGATCAGACGATGGAGCTTCTGCACGAACGGTTTAATCGCGCCCTACGCATCTACGCTGCTTACGTCGGCGTCGGCGATGCCGAGTTCCCCATCAACATCTCGTCACAGCAGCTGAAGAAGCTAGAGGCCGTTTTCGAAGGACCCGCCCGGACGCTACTAGGCGACAAACCGGAGCTAGACTCGTCAGCCACACCCTTTGACATGACGGGCCATCATCACCAGAAGCCTCCCCCTTCCACAGCCAGCAGCGGGACGGAAAAAGGTCAACACGCGCCCAACGCGCCTCAACTACCAGCCCTGCAAAGCTTCATCGCCGACCGGGCTCAATACTGGGGTCCGATCCCGGAAGGCTTCGACGAGACGGTGTTTGACGATGCGGAGAAGAGCATCAAGTACCTCGTCCTCACCAACACGTGGCCCAAGTTCGTCAAGGCCAGACGGTTGTCGATTGACCATTCCGACCATGGCAATCTGGAGGCGGGGAACGATGTCATTCAGATGGTTCGTAACAAGTGTCATGTAGACGCGACGATGACATGTTAGGCAAATTTTCTCTGTGTATTTTTTCTTGTCATTTTTTTTTTCCCCTTCTCTTTGATGTTGGAAATGTCATGTTCTGGGCTTGGCGATGAGCTTTGGTTTGTTTCGAAGCGATGATGATTTGAGTCAGTTGTGATTGGGATGGATGTCTGTATGTCTTTATGTTGTATACGTGTAGTATGTAAAATGGTGAGAAGAGAGACTGAGGAAATATAAAAAAATACCCAATCGTTATAGTGAAAGGAAGAAGTTCCGCGTGTAAGTGATGCCGTGGCATATTGATCGTGAGAATGTGAAATCAAGGTGTCGATATATGTATGTTTAAGCCACAATCACCGCTCTCCTTCTCTCACATGCTTCTAGGTACCATCACACCTCTATAAAGCCATTATCCATAGCTGAAGTGGACAAGACATGATAGATCTGGAACAATATAACCAACACAACGTGGATAATTGGGTAAAAAAAAAACAAAGAGGCTAAAATCATGCTTATTCTTCCTTTTTGACTCTTTCCCATCCCAAGAACGGCGTCTCGAGAGAAAAGACAAGACATTAAAGCCCCCGGAGCGGGAAGTAGCCGAAACATCAGCTTCTTCTTCTTCTCCTCTCTCTCTCTCTCTCTCTCTCTCTCCGTCCCGTGACGGAAGCTAGGCTGGAATTGAACCGATGGTCAAACCACGGCACGTCGGAGAAATGAGTCGACATGCACTACTACTACTACTACTTTTCCTCCTCCTCTCAAGGTGTATTACATAGTTGAGTAGAAGAGAGAGAAGGGGGGGAAAAAGGGAAAGTAAAGAGGAAGAAGACCCTTGTGAGATGACGATGATGATGATGATGATGAAGGGGAAATCAAGAAAGAAAGAAAAAGAAAGAAGACAAGAGAAAAGAAAGAAGAATGAAATGCAATATCTTCTTCTTCTTTTTTATCAGCCCCTTTTCCCCTTTTTCCCCCTCCTCTTCTTCTTCTTCTTAATCCTAGCTATACTGACACACTCACTCACACCCTCTCACAAACGAACCCCAAGTCAACGAACTGAGAACCAACCAACCAACCAGCATCCATCCATCTCTCCAGTCTTCCCCCCCCCCTTCCCCGCTATTCCCATCCATATTCCCCCCTTCCCCCCTCCCCCTCTTTCTACCGTCAATTACTAGAGGTAGAGGCAGTAGGCAAACAAAGTCCCCCCCCCCCCCCTGTCTTGTCTTGTCTTGTCTTGTCTCTTCCCCGCCTTCTCGTGTTCTTTTTAAAAACCACGTGTGTGGGGAAAGAAATTAAAGAAGAAGAAGAAGAGGAAGAAGAAGAAGAAGAAGAAGAAGGGGAAAGCTTTCTTTCTCTTGTCTCTATTTCCCCTCCCCCTCCTCCCTCTCTCTTGATTTCGCATCATCATCATCATCATCATCGTCGTCGTCATCATCATCATCATCTACTTCTTCTTCATCCACCCATCAGTCCAAATGCCGGCGGTAAAACATCCATGCCTTCAGTGCAAAGGTAAATCGTCTCTTCTATCTCATCCTCCTCTGTCAATCTCTTCTCTGAATCAAAGGGACAATCATATAATAACGATGATTATAAAAACAGAAAAACACGTAAAATGTCAAAATCTCCTCCCTATCCATCTCCCTCTCTCTTCCAACCCAACCCCCCAATATCTTCAGCAGCAAAAACTTTAAACACAAAGGAAAAACTAACACACACACACACACACACACACACACACACAAACAGGCGACGAAGAGAGACCAAGATGTCGCCGATGCGAACAGAGACACCTGCCCTGCTCCAGGCCCGTGCGCAAGACCGTCTTCAAGCACGATTCCGTCGCCAGCTTCGCCAAGGATCAGAAATGGGTCAATAGCCAGGCCAAGCATTGTGAGTCTCTTCTTCCCTTCTCTTCCCTCTCCCTCTCGTCATCAATCATTCAATCTCTACATACATGCACATCTCTCTAACCAAGCTTTTTTTTTTTTTCTTTCAATCATTATATTATAGTCCGCTTTCATCCTCGCGGCGCTGCTACGGCACGTGAATTGACTCCCATCGACGCCATCATCGGCATCCCCCGTCGCCACTCTCCTTTACCGCCTCTCGCTCCGCCCCCGCCACAACAGCAGCCTCCTCCTCCTCCTCCAGCAGCAGCAACACCACAACCACCACCACCACCACCACCGTCATCCTCTCACGATCAGCCTTCCAACCCTTCTCCGGCCGTACAGTCCATCGCCTACATCACCTCCCCTCCCGACCATTACGAGCGGAGCAAACCCGAATCCACCAGTCCGGCCGCGTCACCTCCCACGTCATACCCCAGTTGTCAGCCTCACCAGTCTCCGCCTTCGGAGAATGTCGTCGACAATGGACTTCCCTCCTCTCGATTCCCTCTTCGAGACGTGCAGGAGGCATGTCTGCTGCGATACTTTATCGAAGAAATGTCACATTGGGTTAGCAAAAAGACGCTCCATTCGTTTCTTCCACAAACCCTTGACTCTTCCTCTTCTTCTGACACATCTATCACACCCATCATCCAGTTCGATCTCTGCGACCCCCATCGACACTTCCAACTCGTCGTCCCCATCCGAGCAGGCAAACACCCACACCTCCTCCACGCAATCTTCGCCGTCGCCGCCCGCCACCTAAGCCGACTACCGCAATACAAGACGCCGCAGGGAATCCTCTACCACGACCAGCTCCTCCCCAACCTGAACGAGCACGCGGCCGTCGAGTACATGCTGAAATGCATCCCCGCCCTGCGCCAGTTCCACGACATGCACGACGACGACTACCGAGATAGCATCATCACCACCGCCGTCATACTCCGTCAGCTGGAGGAGATCGATCACGAGGATGAATCGTCCGCCGGCCCGGCGAGGAAGCAGGTCAACTTCCTCGCCATCATCGACGCCGTCTTGAGGAGCTTGCCTTCGCTCGACGTCTTCGCTCAGAGGAGCCTCATGCAGGCCGCCTACTGGATGGCCCTCCGGCAGGAAATCTTCAACTCCTTCACCCGCCACGAGGCCCCTCAGCTCATCCTCCCCCTCGAGTTCTGGCACTCGGCCTCCAAGGCGAACAAGGTGGTGATGCATCTCGTCCAGACGGCAAAGTGGCACTGGGGCGACGGTTCCGAGTCCGAGTGGCGTGAGTTTTCTTCTTCTCCTCCTCCTCGCCCCTTTTCAACCCCTTTTCCCTTCACCTTGACAGAGAGTGAAGTGAACTGATCCACTACTTAGAGCGGCTCTCCAAACAACAAGAACTCATCGAACAAAAAGTCCTCGTCGCCTTCCGCCCAACCTACCAAAGGACAGCCGATAAGACCAAAGGCGAAATCTTCCCCACGATCTGGTACGCGTCCAACATCGACGTAACCAGCGTCCAGCTAGCCCTCATCGCCAAAGCGGTCCTCGTCGCCGAGAATCCATACCTAAAGTCCGTTTCCCTAAAAGCAGGAGGTTTCACAGTATCGTTCTTAGCTGACAATAGACCCCAAATAAAAGATCCCCTCCGACGTCGCGCGCAAACTGGAGACTGGTAGAGAACGAAGTGAGGAACCTCCTCCTAGACCTATGCGGCATCGCCCTATGCAACCCCGCCTCGCCTCCAGCCCTCGTCCAGGCCGCGCTCGGCATAGGCATGTACGGCGACTTTTTCACCGACTTTTACCAGCGACAGGCCATCCGCATCGTCGTCGAGAGGTACCGCGACGCCCACGCCTGGCCCGTGCAGAGGCTGCTCGACAAGTTTCGATGACGGGGTTTCAAGGGCCCGTTGTCTCTTCATCTTCAAGCAAACATCCCCGCCCCTTGCCCATCACGAAACGGCACCCGTAAGAAAAGAACCACGATCGAAAGCCGACTGCGAATGGAAAAGGGAAACAAACGAGGCCCGGTCGCCACGGCGATATCCGCACCAAGCCCAACGTCACACCTTGGGTATCCACGCCGCGACGAATCATGTACATTATCTGTCTGTCTGTCTGTCTGTCGGTATAAAGCGTACATGCATGAATGACGAAGCCGGTTGGGCTCTCAACGTTGCTACAGCACAAAAAACGAGAGCCACTTGGAGTCCCTCCACGACATCATGTCATCATGAGAGCATGGAAAGGAGGAAAAATCCAATTGAAAGCAAGTGCGAGGACGCTCGTCTTCAACATACATGTCGTCTCCATCGACGCCGGCTCCCTCACTGAACCAGTGGCAAATGAAGCCCTTCTCCAGCCTCTTTAGAAAAGCGCACAGAGATCTCTCCCAATGTCGCCTCTTAAAATCGTAAGACCGCACTCCGCGCTCCGCAACGCCACCACGATGCAGCCCTTAAAAGTCCTCGCTGCCCTCTGACATCATGTCGTTGTCGCCGTCCTCCTCGGCGCAATCGCCCTCGTCGTCGTCCTGGTGGTCGTCATCCTCTACCGAGTCGCCGTCGTCTGTTCCATGCCCGGAGTCGCTATCACGCACTCCATCCAAGGAGTCACTGTCATCATTTTCATCCGAGGAGTCGCTGCTGCCGTCCGAAGAGTCGCCGCCCCTGTTCGAAGAGTCATCCTCTTCTGCGGGTGGCTGATGCTCGCGGCGCGTGAGAGACGCTCCTCGCCCCGACGAGTGTCCATCAGGCTCCACGGCAAAGCGGGCCACGCCTTCATCCGAGTCCGAGTCCGAGTCGGCGACGATATGGCGGGCCATCCGAAGGCGCTTAGCTCTTGGTCCTGTGCTCTCATCCTTGTCCTCCCCCTCACCCTCTTCGTCGTCCGAGTCGATGATGATTTTGCGTTTTGGGGGGCGTCGTGCGGGCTCTCCAGCCTCCTGCTCGTCCAGCTCGGGGCTCGAGAACCCAGCTTCCAACGGTTCGCCGGCTGCTTGGAGGCGGCCGTCATCATCGTTGTCGTCATCGTCTTCATTATCCTCCCCTTGACTGTCTCCCTCGAAACGATAGATAACCTCTTCCTCGTCGCCGTCGTCACTGTCAACGTCCAAGGAACCATCGTCGATGCCCTCACTCTCGTATTCGGACGAGTCCGTGCTAGATTCCAAGCTCTGGACATTGTGAGAAGCACCTTCATCAGAACCATCGCCGAGTTCGAGATGGTCCCTTTTGGCCAGAAAGCGATCATGATACTCGCTCGAGGTGAACATGGCAAGTGGCCAAACCTCGGCACCAAGGTTGCGGACCCATGTCGTCAACTCTTTGATCCAAAGACCATGGAAACCAAAGGGCGCCTCAAACTCGGGACGCTTATCAATGTCGGGATGCCTATCAATGTCGGGCCGGTAGTAAATTGTCTGGGTGTCCTCGCCAAGGCCAGGTTCTAACTCGCATGTCTCCATCTGATATATGTGAACGTAGTCGGACGCGGTCCAGAGAAATCGCCGTTCAAACCAAGGATTGTACGAATAGACGTAAAGTCTTTTCAGTTTGGGAAAGTGCGTAAAACATTCATGAATCTTTTCTATACCGGCATATTGCAGGTTGATTTCGTCGATAGCATAGTTGAATATCGCATCGCTGATGAAAGACGCCCTGGAGTCGAACAATAAACCGATGCCACCACGATGATGCTCATCGTCAAGGTGGGGTCCTTCGAAGATAAGGATATCTGAGGTTTGGTTGAAGTGAAAGGGAAACTTCTCGTCCTTGTTAATATCGGCTTTCACCTGGAGCACATGCGGGAAAGCGACCAAAGCCAGGCGACGCGACTCGCGGTGGACGGCCATGACGTGTCGGAGCGCTCTCGTTTGCTCCTCCAACACAAAGTTTAATACCAACTCTTGATTCCCCGAGTAAGTATTCGTGAATCGCATACGAGGAGGGAAGGCAAGAACGCGCCCCCTGGCGACGAGGTCAGGGCAGAACATCTCCCAGACTCGAGCGCGGAGCTCGGGCGGAAGCTGCATGAAGCGACCAAAGGCCGGCTCGGAGACGGACGTCCCATCGCTGCCGTCGCTTCCGTCCGAAGACTCTTCAGCTTCCATGTCGAAGAAGCCAGCGCCGTGGTCATCGTCTTCGTCCGACGACTCTTCGCTTTCGAGGTCGGAAGAGCCTGCATCCTCGTCGGGCGACTGTTCAGATTCGAGATCGGAGACGGCTGCCTCTTCGGGTGAAGACTTCTCAGTCTCGGAGTCGAGATCGCTCTGGTCCATGTCGGGCTTCCTCTTGGGGTGAGGCCGGTGAACGAGTAGAGAGAGCTGCAGCCTGCAGGTCCCATCTGTAGCAGGAGCTGCAGGACCGTGGAGGCCTGGTGGGACAGTAGCCGCAGGGGTCCGATTACCTAATCCCATCCCAACTTCAGACGAAAGGCACGAACCTTGTGATTGTTTACAAGACGATTTTAACCTTCTTCTCCGCCGTCGGCAGCCAATAACGACGACAGAGTGCCTGAGTGGTCCATAGGGCACGACTAGAAATCGTGTGGGTTCGCCCTCGCAGGTTCGAATCCTGTCTCTGTCGAAGTCTTGAGCCGTTGCGGGTTTCCCGAAAGGGTTAAAATTACAGCTGAGACTTCGCCAGCTTTTTTTCCCTCTTCTTTTGCCTTCGTCCGACTTATGAAGCCATCGATCTTTTGCCATCCAGCCTGAATGAATCTTTCCTAGTTGCTCTCTTTTTTGGTAAAGGAAAGAAATGGAGGCGAGTTACATCACCTTCAGGCTGTTTACTGACACGAATGTCCAGACAGGGCACCAATGCCTGTTTCCTTTGGCATCGACTTCCCAGTATATAATCCTGTCCATGGCGTACATGCGCACCCATCATATATATGTGTATGAGTATGTATATACAAAGCCCGAGACCACATCTTGCCATCTCGACAAAGAAAAGAAAAGAAAATCTCGCCAACGCCATGTTCCATGCTTTTGCTTTGGGCTCTTTTGACATCTCCATCGCTATAAAGGGAGAGAAAAAAAAAATGCCGTCATCTCCTCAAGGATGCCGGGCAGAAAGAGAAATGGGCAAGAGAAAGGAAATAGAAAACACATGGGGAATCAAGTGAAGAGAAAAAAAAATCCCGCTCTCGAACCGACCCTCTGTCCCCGTCGTGCGCCCTACTCAAACACGCTCATCCAGACAAAGGTCCCGACAGCACCGCCCAGTATCAAAAAGGTGACGAGGCCGGCCCCCGCGCGGTCCCCCGCCGTCAGGGGCCGCAATTCCTTCTGGCCGTTATCTCGACCGCCGCCGGCGTTGGGGTTACCCCTGGAGATGCCACCGGTGGAATTGGTGACGGGCCCCTTGGCCTCGTCGATGAGGAGGCTCGACACGGCGGCCAGGACGTTCATGGCCTCGCCGGCTCCAGTCGTCTTGTCGACGGCCGGGTCGACGAAGACGCCCTTGCTCCAGTAGAAGCCGCAGACGCGACCGGTCGCGCCGCCGGTGCACTGCTTGACGGCCGCCTCGGTCGAGGTCCGGAGGACGGGTAGTATCTTCTCGCGGGTGAAGGGCGCCACCTGCGTCACGACGGAGAGCCAGCGGTGGACGTAGCCCTTGAAGGAGAGCATGTCGGGCGAGCAGGCTCCCTCGCGGACCTCGCAGGGGACCTCGAAGGCGATGCCCTTGGGGAAGAAGTCGGTGAGGATCCTTTCCGTGAGCTTACCCACGCGGTCTGCCCATTTCTTCTCGCCATTCGTCTTTTTTGTAGGGTTAGATGTTGTTAGCATGCCGGAGAGAGAAATACTGGGGTCGGTTCAGAGGCAAGAGTTGTGCATACAAAGTTGTACATGTAGGCGGCGCCTTGCAACAGGATGGCAGAGTTGTAGGAAAAGGTAGCCTTGTTGATGTCGGTGCAGTTGCTGTCGACGTGGGCGCCGTCGTATATGCGCCAGTTCTCGTGATCGATGAAGCCGACGCCCCAGAGCCAGTCCCAGGTCTTGTCCGCCCACTCGGCGTAGGTGCCGTTGTGGGTGTAGCGCGCCAATCGGGCACCGATGTTGAAGAAGCATCCGTTGGCGATGGCTGGCGGGGGGAGGAGGGGGGGAGAGGTCAGCAAAATTTTCACCTAGTCCCAGCAGACAGAGGCGCCACTCGGGATAAACGCACCATTCTTGTAATTATATCCCGCGTTGGCAAAGGGAATCTGCCATCGCAGTCCGCCATTGCAGGTCTTGTCGTGACGGCTCGGATCGACCATGGTGTTCCATACGGCCTGTGCCAGGGCCAGCCACTGAGGCTTGTCGTCGGGCGGGTTGGGGAACTTGTTCTCGGCGGCCAGCATGGCCGACATGCCCCAAAAGCCCTGATCGTCGTTTCCGAGCGAGGCCGTGTGGTTTGCCGGCATGTAGTTTTCCTTTTCGCCCACCTGATGCAACATGCCCTCCATGATGACCTTGTTGTAGCTCGAATCGCCCGTCAGGTGCCAGTAGTCGATGTATGTGGCCATCATGGCACCTCCCTCCCACCAGTAGTAGTTTCCTGCCGGAGGGGGCCCGGGCAATGTACCGGGAATGCCTCCCGTCTTGTTACCGACATAGAAGAGCATCATATCGTAGGCGAGTGTACGAGCCGACTCCCGAATATTGTCTGTTTTTTTTTGTTTATATCAAGGCTGTGTAAGCGGCGCAACGACACCAAAAATTCCAAGAGGGGGTTGAAGCTCTCACCAGGCGTATCGATTTTGTAATATGCCGATTGCACCTCGGTGGCGCCAAGGAGTAGAAGGCCGGCGGCGAGATAGAGGCGCTTCACCCTCGAAAGGGAGCGCGGGAAGACGATCATGGCGGAGACGAGGCTCGATAAACGGATATTTTTTTGTTGGTGGTGGTCGGTTCGGGTAGGAAGCGGGTCCCGGAGATGATCTGCGGCGATCGGATCGAGGAATGGGACGGCGAGAGTTTTGTGGGATGAAGGAAAGAGAGTGTGTAGAAGAGAGAGAGAGAGAGAGAGAGAGAGAGAGAGAGAGAGAGAGAGAGAGGAAAAGAAAGAGAAGAAAAGAGTGATGGAGAGAGAGAGAGAGAGAGACACAGAGAGCGTGTGAGCGAGAAAATGGCAGGCGACCGACCAACTGCCATCTGTAGACTACCGGCCTACCTGCTCTATTCTACCTACCTCCTACGTAATGAAGGCAGGCCTCGAACAATAAACAGGGGTGGACACGGTCTCCGTACGCACAAAAATACAAAGCGGAGGTGCATAGAACAAGCTACGGTGGGCGGCAATTATTATGGACCTTTCTCTCTCTTCTCTCTCTCTCTCGTCCTGTCTCCTGTGGCCAAGGCGAGGGAAAATTTGGCCAAGACTGGGTTTGAGTGGGCTGTGCCAAAGTTTCTAGGGGAGGGGTGGGCGCGGACCCATGACGAGAACAAACGAAATAGGAGGCGGACGGTCTTGGCAGCATGCAGCCCCGGGGGAATAGGGGGGGGGGGCGTGGGATGAGATGGGGCCTAAATAGGGGGGGGGGGGGGGGGGGGGGGCCGGGGTTTTTGGGGGGGGGGGGGGGGGTCCGGGTGGGCTTGGGTAGGGGCCTGGTTTTTTTGGGGGGGGGGGGGGGGGGGGGGGGGGGGGGGGGGGGGGGGGGGGGGGGGGGGGGGGGGGGGGGGGGGGGGGGGGGGGGGGGGGGGGGGGGGGGGGGGGGGGGGGGGGATCGACTGCGTTATTTTGATAGCTTCGTGAGATGAAGGCCTGGAGTGGCTTGGAAGAGAATGTGAGAAAAGAGAGAGTGAGGAGAGAGAAAGAAAGAAGGACAAAACGTCTGATTAAGGTTGATTCCTTAGGCTGCCTTTAGGGGAGCGAATCGTAGACTTGATACGGCTCCCTTTTCCCGTGGGCTGCGAGCCGGGGCAGGGGTATTGAAGAAGGGGGTGTGTGAGTGTGACTGTGTGAATTTGCATCTATGATTAACCAGGTGCTAGACTGCTGGACTGAGTGCTAGCCTGCTAGGTATGCGCCGCTGAGAGGGAAGAAGAAAGGAGAGAAAGAAACAAAAGGAAAATACTTGGCACGTGCGGCTTATAAGCAGATGGGACTCAGAGGGTAGCTGACTGGCTTTCTACCCTATCATTACGGATGCAGCCTGTATACTCCCTACGCGCCCTCTCTCTCTCTCCTTTACGGATATATCCCTCAGAACCTACCAGATAGGTCTGAAGGCATAGTGCAAATCATCGATAGTCCTGTTTTTATCCGTACAAACCGCCTGCTTGTGGACATTACGGCTAGTATCCGTACATCAGAAATGGTTCAAAGAGCTCGCGCTTAAACAAAACAACGAAGAAACTGTGGCTGCTTACACACGAGGTTTCACGGCACCCTGCAGAAAAGGGGGCAAGTTTGACAGTTACCAACATGCTGGGGCATCGCAGCCGAGGACGAGAACGAGATTACCTATCTACAGATGCTTGAAGACGTCATTTCATCAAGATGGGAAGCCAGCCACCTCCTGATCTACGGCGCGTGGCTGAAGAGGGGATAATATACCATCTCAGCCCTATGGACCGTTTCTTTAGGACGATTCGTCGTGTACATCTTTCGTGTAGCGCATAAACACTCCTTTCACTCGCCTCTACCTATTAGTTATCGACGAAACAGCAAGTATAGAGAGGACTAGGAGTCGTTTTCAAAAGACACAGATGCAGATTCAAGGAAAGACTACATACATTCTAAGGAATACTATATACTATCCGCCACATTCCACCCACTCACTCCCCCTATTATATACCCGTAGACATTATCGTACTGACTTTCCTCCCCTTCTCCCCCTACAACCGAACCCCTCCCCTTAGACACGCTGAGCAGAGTAGCTCTGATCCGGGTCGACAACCTGTCCCTTCTCAACCTGCTTATCGGTGTAGCTAGGCCAGACGATGAGCCTCTTCTTGTCATCCACAACCGACAAGACGGTGAAGCCGTTGCCCTCGCCGAACTGGTCGCTCCATCCAGAGGTGACGGTATAGTCACCGCACCTGACGGGCCCGCCCTTGGACCGCGTGGCCTTGATCCCGTTGTAGGCGTCGACGACGAGCTTGCATTCGGTCGACTTGGAGATGTGGGTGTTGATCCTGAAGGACCACGTGCACTGGGTAGCTTCCTTTGTGCAGATGCGCTGCATCTGCTCGATGGTCCAGTTGGGATCCGCCGCCATCATCGACTTTGCCGCGGGGTTGGCCATGGCCGTCGAGGCGGCGAGGATGGAGGCGATCAAGGTGCTGGTGAGTTGCATGATGGCTGCTTTGTGGTGGAGAGAGTTGGTATGTTGGATTGCTTGAGGATGTGTAGAGGACAAGAGAAGATGAAGTAGAAGCTGATGATGCTATTTCTTTCCAGAGAAGACATTCCTGGGAAGAAGAGACCGGCCATTATATATACACCAACTTTTCCCTCTCCCTCTCTCCCTCTCTCTCCCATCCTGATGGCAAGACACGGACTGATCTGCAGTCAGCCGGTTGTGTGGGCCATTCCAGAGAAGTTAATTGACATCGAATGCTTCAACAGACCCTTCCGTCACATGGCGGTCTCACCTCGTATACGGAGTAGAGTGGCGTCCAAAGAGCGTCCACAGTCTCAAGCCACGGCCTGACACGACGAGGCATGTGGGCTAAGCAAACAGCCGACTCTGGACATCTCGCCCGGATGTCATCATCGTCGTCGTGGTAAGGAAAAAAGCATACATACTAAGAAAAAAAAAAGAAGAAGAAGAAGGGTACGGGAACTCTCCACACTTCTCCGATGCTACCCTGCCGAAGGCTTACGGCAGCCGGGCTTCGTATTCCTATTAATAGCTACCCTTTTTTTTTTCCCCTCCGGCCGAGGCGTGTGGAGAACTTATTATAGCCGCCGTTGGGCCGGCCGGGTCCGTGCCTCTCTGTCGGCCGGGGACATTTCGGGAAAGAGGAGACTTGGCTGACGGGGATGTCCCTACAACAACTCGCTCGGCTAGGAGGCTAGGATACTATCTGGTCATGGTATACGTGATATTCTCAGCAACGATTTGGGAAGACTATGGCAAAACGAAGCGTGAGAAGAACAAGATATTAGACAGGGCAGATGACGATTTTCTTTTTATTTTTTTGAACTCATCACCCAATAAAGCCGTGTGTTATAGATGCGAGGTTAGCTTCGGACAACAACTACTATGTATGTATGTCGTAGTAGATCATCTTCGTATGACGGTTTATTGAGTAGCGCCCGACTTCAAATGGCTGGTTACATCGAGTCCCGCCCAACGGCTAGACAGAAATCGGGCCGCCTCTGACCCTTACTCTTCATCTTAGCCTACTACTATAGAGTAAGCCTCGTTTAAGGAAAAAAACGCCATAAGACAAGTCCGACGACATAGCCACTAAGAAGCGGATAGAAGAAAAGAAAGAAAGAGAAAACGAAAGAAAGAAAAGGAAACAAAGTGCCGCGTGCAAGAGTGGCATGTCTGTCTCTGTGGGTTGTATGCACTTGTGCAGTCTCTATCGTCGCACCGCCCTCCGTCCTTGTGCAGGAAATCGGACACGAGGACCGATGGCACATGTCATCGTCCGTGACGACGTTCTGTTGTTTTTTAAAGCAGAGAACTATTGCCGTGCAGCGGCCGTCGCTTTCTTCGTACGTACGGCTTGACGTCCCCCCCTTTGGTGGCCGCAAGGTTCGAAGAGGTTGGTCCCCGGCATTGGAAATTCCCACCCTTCATCTATCGCTCGCTACTAGCTTCGATGAAGGTCTTGCCTCTCAGCCCGCTCTTGGGGTTGCATGGCAGGTCGAGTGCCCAGAGTACGAAAGGGTTTGTTGGCCATGTTGAAGCGATGCTACGTTCGGTCGCGTCATGACATGTCAGATAATCCGTACAGCCACCCTCTGAGCCGCTGAGTTTAGGGAGTATGTAGACTTGTCAATTGGTATAGTTTCTCCGAAAGGCGCACGATGGGATATTGATGCGGGCAAAGGGGTGACGGAGTCGGATAGACGGATACTTGCTGTAGTCGGGATAGCGCCAGGGATTCTGGGGGTAAAGCTAGGTATCTCCCTATCTTTCTTCCGATGACGTCCTAACACGGAATAGAATCGGACGACAGAGAGAATGCTAGCCAATGTGTCTAGAACTGCTGCATAGCAAGAAAGCAGGGATCAAGAAGCCGTAGGTGCTAGGACTATCCCTGTACGAGCTCTGAGGAGGGAGCTAGAGCCTAGGAGTCAAGCTGAGCACGTGACATCCCTCTTCTGTAATTCGGCAGGCCAATAAGTTCCAGTCAACCAAAACCCCCCTTGTGTTATCATTATCGACCTTCCAAGCAGGGAACTGCCTGCTCTGCAAAGTGCCAGACGGCCTACCTGGATGGAGGCATTAGTTGCCATCGATCAACATGACTTACGAGTTACGACCGTGTGAGAGTTTGAAGAGACAACGAGAGCGGTTTTCTTTCACCCTCCTCGTGTTGCTCGACGAGACATTTTCCCTCTTCCTCCTCCTTGTTCCTACCTTACACACTCATACCTCACATATCACCAACTTTTTTGACTCCTGTACAACACTCTTCCCTTTTTCTGTAACCCGCTGATGATCCAATGGAGGGCGGGCTGAAGGACTCTTTGCTTATGAATCCGACTGCGTTCATAACGGTCATGGGATCGAGTCGTGTTATCGCTCGCATGCCCGTCTTCGTGTAAAAGGAACAGACATGGTCCTTCTCAGACAGTCCGCGTATCGAGACGAGGCCTTCCACCCAGGCTCACCACCAAGATGAAGGTCGAGGCAGTCCTTCTCCTCGCCGTATACGGTAAGAAGAACAATCTTTGATTTCTCTCTTCGTCTCATCAGTCTTTTCTCTTCAGGCATTTTCGTCTCGGCCAACCTGCTGGGAATCCCGTCTATACCCTACAACACATCATCTACTTCAGAGTACTTCCAGCTATCCGAGATAGAAATCGTCAGTGTCGATTCTCGACATTCCGACGCTCGGGATAAACATGGCATGACGCTGATCCCGCCCACGCTGCGCGACTTCGCCACCACCTTCGTCCACGATCTCGAATCCGTCTTGGGCATCCAAGCTGAGCTTAAAGACAGCAAGAGCGGTGCTAGCCATCAGAAAAAGGGCGTCTTCCTGACTCTAGATGACCAGCCGGACTACACCGACGCAGCCGGACGTCAGACCTCGGAAGGCTACACCCTGACCACCAACGGGTCGGGCATCTTCATCGCCGGCGCCAGTCCCCTCGGCGCTTTCTGGGGCACACGTACCGTTCTGCAGCAGGCGGCCTTGAACGGAACCATAGCCCATGGCCGAGGAAGAGACGCCCCGGCCTGGGGCGAGCGAGGCATGATGCTCGACGCAGGACGGCATTACTATCCGAAGGGTTTCATCACCGAGCTTTGCGCCTACATGTCCTTTTTCAAGCAAAACGTCTTCCATCTACACCTCAGCGACAACCTGTTCTTCAACAAGGCTTACAGCCGCGAGCAGGCGCTCCACGTCGGCGCCTGGTTCCGTCTGTGGTCCGAGAGCAAGGACCTCGCCGGCCTCAACACCCGCCGCAACGAGTCCTACACCCGAGCCGACTTCGAGGAGATGCAGCAGGCCTGCGTCTCCCGCGGCATCACCATCCTGCCCGAGATCGAGGCGCCAGGCCACGCGCTGTCCATCGTCCAATGGCGTCCTCAGCTGGGTCTCAGCGGCGACCTCAGCCTGCTCAACATCTCTCATCCGGAGACGATACCGACGATGAAGATGATCTGGTCCGAGTTTCTGCCCTGGTTCCATTCAAAGACGGTCTCTATCGGGGCGGACGAGTATGAAGGACCGGTCAATGACTACAACTTGTTTGTCAACACGATGAACTCCTTTATTCGGGAGAAGGCCAACAAGTCCATCCGCATCTGGGGCACGTTTCCGCCACGGAACGAAGACGGCTACGAGAATATCAGTCGAGAAGTGTCTATCCAGCATTGGAGTTTCCGCGAGGACAACCCGTATCGCGACTACATCCAGAACAACTACACCGTCATCAACTCCCTGGGCGAGTTCTACGTCGTCAACAAATGGGGAGTCTATCCTAATTCCATCGACCTCGCCAAGACCTTCCACGGCAATCCTGCTGACGGCGGCCCCTGGCACCCCAACATCTTTAACACGACAGTGGCTTCCGACAACGCTCGACGAGATGAGCCGCTGGTTCTTGGGGCCATCTCGCCCATATGGAACGATTACGGGCCGAATAGTTCGGTGTATAGTGAAGCGTATTACGCATGGCGGCAAGGCTTGCCTGCTCTGGCGGATAAGCAATGGGGCGGCGATTTAAACCAGCAACAATTCGACGAGATCTTCCCTAAGCTTCATCCGCACATACCGGCTCAGAACCTCGACAGGAGCATCCCATCCAAGGAAGGGGACGTCATCTTCGACTACGACCTGACCGAAGAGTCCGTAAAGGATCGATCGCCAAACGGTTACGACGCCAAGACGGACTGCGACTTTCGAAACTCGTCTCTCCACATCACGCCTAGATGCTCCCTCGTGACGCCATGGAAGTCCAAGGGCAGGGATTACACCCTCTCTCTGACGCTCAAGGTCAGGGAGCTCGCCGATCCTACCAACACGACGCTCGTCATCGGATCAGACTCGGTCTTGATGCTCACCCCCAACATCACGTTGTACGCATCTGGCGAATACTTCCGGCTCAATTCTACCGTCCCTATCGGGGAATGGTTCGAGCTGGATTTGTTGGGTCGCGGGAACCAGACTTTTGCCTCGGTCAAGCCTTCAGAGGTGGAAGAAGAAGAAGGGGAGGGGGAGGAAGAAGGGAAAGAAGAGAAGAAGAAGAAAAAGAAGAAGAAGCATAAGCAAAAGAGTGCCGTCAAAGAAGAAGAGTTCCTCACCAAGATGGGCATCAACGGGAGGCGGATTCACTGGGACGTCATGGCGATAGAGGCTCCGATCGAGAAAGTAACGGGCTGGACGGGTGAGCTGAAGGGCATGCGTTTGACTCGTCGGGCCTGATTATCGTGCATACATACAGTCTACAGAGGAGAGAGTGCCAGTCTCACAGCGAACATACCTTTGATTTCATTCACATGTCACGAGATGAACGTCTTGGCCACCAATCAATTCGATATTACAACATCAGCGTGACTTTCTCTCTGCTGTTATCTGTGCACAGCAGGAAAGCCTGTTCTTGCTGCCTGCGTCGCCTATCTATGCCCACACGCCAAGTGACGTCGGCCCTGCAGAGCCTCAGCAGCCGACGTAAGCCGTTTTCCCTCCCTTTCAGACGGAGGAGAAGGCTAGGACTAATATTTGCCCCCTCCGTATCTTCCCCAAGGATGCTAGTCCATCATGGAGACTACGGAGCCGGATCGTCCTAGTGCACGAGATGACGATGACGATGACGAAGACGACAGTGCTCAACTTCTCCCTCCTCCGGACCGGGGACGAGGCGCGTACTTGGCTTTAACCTGCTGTACCATCTCCCAGATTCCCATCTGGGGTGAGGACTTGGTCCTATTTCCCTCCTGATATAGCAGGTTGGCTAACAATTACACCAAATCATAGGATACTCCGTCTCCTTCGGCATCTTTCAAGAGTACTACAGCAACCATGGGGAAATCAAAGCCTCGCCCGGCGCCTTCGCCTCCATCGGAGCCGCAAAAGTAGGCGTCATGTACCTCGTCATGCCCATCCTATTCGTCCTCCTCCATCGCTACCCTCACTGGCGTTCCCGGTGCGGACCGCTCGGCATGGTGATGACGACCGTCACCATCGCCGGCTCGGCCTTTGCCTCCACCGTCGGCGGCCTCATCGTCACCCAGGGCGTTCTCTACGCCCTTGGCTGCGCTCTTCTCTTCAGCCCCATCTCCATCTACATGGACGAGTGGTTCGTCGAGCGTAAAAGCGCGGCGTACGGGGTGATGTGGGCTGCCAAGTCCGCGGTTGGAGTCGCGATGCCGTTCGTCTTCAGCGTCATGCTGCAGAGATTCGGTCTTCGTATCACGCTGCTTTTGTGGGCTGCTGCCTCTGCTCTCCTCACCTTGCCCGTTCTCATCTTCATGAAGCCTAGGCTGCCTCTGCCTTCGACTCCCATCGCCCGACCTGTTTCGTGGCATTTTGCTCGCAGCTCGATATTCTGGATGATGCAGTTGGGCGTCATGGCGCAGGCGGTGGGATATAGGATGCCCGCTACCTACCTCGCCAGTTACGCTGCCGAACTCCATCTGCCAGAGGTCGCCGGGCCGCTTCTCCTCGCCTTCTTCTCCTTGTCTTCTGTGCCTGGGTCGGTGCTCATTGGTGTACTCGGGGATAAGGTATCTGCCAGCAAAGCCGTCATGGTGTCGTCGCTTGGCAGTGCCCTTCCTGCTTTTCTGTCTTGGGGGCTCGGCCTTGACCTTGCAAATCAGATTGTATTTTCTCTTGTCTATGGCTTCTTTGCTGGTAAAGTTCCTTCACTGGTCATTCTCAGGAAATCTATCCTCGCTGACTCTCCCGGGGAAAAAAAAAAAAAACAGGGGGTTACAGTTCAACTTGGTCTGGCATGGTAGCCCAAGTCCAACAAGCAGACGCCTCAACCGACTCATCCATCGTTCACGGCATGCTTCTCGGCGGTCGAGGACTCGGCTTCGTCCTCAGCGGTCCCGTCAGCGGAGCCTTGCTCTCCATCAAGGGAAAGCTGACCGATGAGCCGCTGGGATACGGAACCATCTACGGCTGGATGATTCTCTTCACTGGCGTCACAGGGATTCTGGGGGCGTGGGGTCCGCTTTGGGTCATTGCTCAAGAGATGAGGGTCAGACTGTTTGCTTCGCGGCGTGCGGTGCGTCTTGATGATTGAAGGCGTTTGAAGTATAGAGGGGGAGCAGTGTTGTGACGTGCATCTATGAAGAAGCAGAGAGCGAGGTGCTATGAGAGGAAGTATGGCTGGCTATCCTAGAGGTCTTGACGTATTCTCATTTCTCTATGATTTACACTTGTGGTGTAACGTCTTATCACCTCCTATAATTCAGCTGCACTTTATCTCCTGCCGATACACCTCTACGCTGCTCTTCGAATTCGTAGACAAAAAGGTACGGCGGAAGTCCCCCTTTGTCAAGCTTCAAGACACGCCAAGGGCCGGGAACTATGCCGCTTTGTTGCTAGAACAAAGCTGTTGACCCGGTAGGTCAGGCTCCCGGTGTCTGAATACGAATGTTTCGAATGTGTTCTGGATATTCTTGTGACGAACATATGCTACGCCCTTGTAGGCGACTCAATGGAAGGCTTAGGAAGCAACCCCTTTTGCTACTTGTATGATGTCAATGACCAAGACCGGTACCCTCTTATGTGTACGTTTCCTGGACTTTTTCTTCCTCGTTTCCTCTCTAAACTGGATGGTCCATCTTTGGATTCCCTTGTCTCTCAGTGGAAGACGGCGAATTTATCTCAGCTTCAGTGTGCTATTCTTCCGTTATCCCATAGTCAACGATTCGCTGTCGAACCCCAATGCACGTAGTCTCACAGTTTCATCGAGATCATTGTCTAGACAGCAACCCGCATTCCCTCCGGCTGAGCCTACCGAGACATGGACCTAGACCTACCGCTCAGACCTCCACAACAGGTAGAGAGATCAGTTGCCCGAGCATGGCCTAGGACGCTGCCTCATGTTATCTCGTGATAGCGCAGCAACGGGGGCGCAGGGGTCTCGCCCCTTGTCCAACCTCCATTCCCTGCCCATGGCCAGATTTACAAAACGGCTTGATGTGAGCAACGAGGCTTTATAAAAGGGGACTTGCTCGAGTGTATAGAATTCAGACGAACAGACGAACACATATCGCCAGTAAGAAAGAAAAGATGAAATCCTATCAAGTCGTTGCGAGTATACTGGCCGTCTTCGCCAACACCGCCAGCGCCGCAGTACAGGGCTTCGATATATCAAGTTACCAAGACGGAGTGGACTTTAAGAAAGCCTACGCGGACGGAGCTCGCTTCGCCATGATCAAGGTCAGTGAGCATCACTACAAGCTCTGCCATCACACAATCCAAGATACTGACAAGACCAACTAGACAACGCACGGCAATACCCATGTAGACTTCAAATTCCACCAGTTCTACAACCAAGCCGCAGACGCCGGCCTCATCCGCGGCGGCTACCACGTCGCCCAACCAGACAAAGCCTTCGGAGGCAACCAAGCCAAGTTCTTCCTACAAAACGGCGGCGGATGGACGAACGAAGGCACGACATTACCAGGCATGGTCGTTTTGACAGAGCGAGATAACACCGAGACGCATCCCTGTGCCGGACTCTCGCCCAAGGAGATGGAACACTGGATCATCGAGTTTGTCGAGGTGTACCGCGCTTCGACTGGTATCTATCCTATGCTCTACACCACGACGGGATGGTGGAAGCAGTGCACTCACAACACGGTCAATCTCCTCGCGAGGTCGCTCCTCGTCATCTCGGATTTCGCAGAGTCTGTTGGAGAGCTGCCGGCTGGATGGGAGTCGTATACCTTCTGGCAGTATTCGGATAAATCTCCCTGGGGAAGCGGCTCTTACGTCTTTAACGGTGACGTTGCGAAGCTGAATCGGACGGCTACGACTGGATACTGATCCATGACCCGTCTTGACTGACTGATGCTCGGCCCTTTTCATCTGAAAGAGGAGGATGAGGGACGAGATCTGATGTCTTTTTTACTGTCAATACTGCCAAGTTTATATTATACTTGTATATGAAGGAAAGATTCGATGACGTCTGAAAGCAACGAGACATATATAATGATACACTGGGCTTGAGTTCCGTCTTTCAGTGTGAGAATATCGCTGCTCTGCGATGAATCTATTGTTGTTCAGCTGCGCCAATTAAAGGAATGCATCTCGCACTGTGACCTCAGTTGACACTGCATCGCAATCGCTGATGCCGAGAAGCTTCCCCTCCTCCTCTTCTTCTTCCGAGAGCGACTCGGTTACTGAGAGATATAATTCAGGAAAACGGATATAAACAATTGGCCTTGAATCATCATCCCAAACAGGCCATCATCATGATCCGCACCGCAGCCCTTCTTCGCTGCCTCGCCAACGTCATCAAACCGCAAAGTCGAAGCGTCAGCACCGCCGCGGCAGACGCTGCTGCTCGCCTACAGGAGAAGTCTGCCGGGATGGAGACGGTCAGCCGTCAAGTGCTAGACGCGAATCAGATGCAGAAGCTGTGCTTGACGCTCGGAAGACCCTTTATGGGCGACGTTGACGTTTCCTCTCGTCCTCCGCCGATGGGCTCTCCTGTCCCTCCGGCATATCATCTTGTGTACTTTACACCTGTTGCCACGGAGGCCTTGCTGGGACCGGACGGGAGTGATGCGACTTTCAACGCCCCTTCTCCTTTCACGAGACGCATGTGGGCTGGTGGTCAGATGTCTTGGCCCTTGGATGCTGTCGAAGGAGGAGGAGGAGGAGCAGGTCTGCTTATCGGAGATGAGATCGAGGAGCATACGAGGCTGGTTCGGGCTACGGCGAAGAAGGGATCGGCTGGGGACATGATATTAGTCGATGTGGAAAAGGAACTATTCTCTCCGCGAGGTTGCTCTGTCGTCGATCGACGATCGTGGATATTTCGCTCTACTATAGATGCGAAAAGGGCGAGTCTTCACTCGACATCTACTGATCGATACAACGGTCCGACGATAGTTCGAGATATCCCGGTCCAAGGCGGTAGGTCCCATCTATCCCTGTTTACTATACTAGATGAAGTCGCTCATCAGTCCCAGACCAGCCCGATGGCCCGTCCATCCGTGAGATATCCTGGTCGACATCTGCATTATTCCGCTTCTCAGCGCTCACATTCAACGCCCATAAAATCCACTACGACGAAGAATGGTGTCGTCAAGTCGAAGGACATCCGGCGCCGGTCGTACACGGGCCTTTGACCCTCATCTCCATGCTCGACTACTGGCGCGATTGCTACGGTTTGAGATACAAGCCGCTGAGCATTCAGTACCGCGCCGTATCGCCTTTATACGCCGGTGAGATGTACCGCGTCTATACCAAGGGCTGTGATGCCCCTTCTACGGGGACGGTTCATGAGATGGTAGCCGAGAAGAACGGGATTACGTGCATGAAAGCCGAGGTTCTTTCACGTAGCTTGTCTACTACTGAATACTAGTCTATGCCGAATGTCTCACAGCCGGAGAGAAGAAGTATGACAAAGTCGGACGTGTAGAATAAATTACCGCTTTCACCCCCGCATCAAGGGCCGAGGTTAACAATCGTGACTTTCTCTTCACCACAAACTATCATGGCTTTCCGTAGAGTAGGTTCGTGGCTTTTCAACGTGCCGAGACTGGTGAGTGCTTAGAGTGAGCATCTTTACGATGACATTCAGTTAACACCTCTCGTCAAAGTCCGTCGTAAGAACACAGATACGATGTTTCAGCCTCCCCGAGCACGAGTCGCAAAAGATGCTCCAAGCGGTAAGCATTGGCCATGCTAGGAATCACGAAACCTTAAGCTCACTTTTAAATCAGCTGGGCGTCAACGTCTCATCGACAAAGCCCGTCGTCTCCATCAATGACAATAAGCTATCCGCGACGGAAAATGTCAAGTCTGACGCCAACTGGTACCTGGCCATGTCGGTTGACAGAGAGAGCCACGGCCCGGCCATCATCATCTCGAAAAGAGGTGGCGTAGCCGTCGACGAGATAGTCAAGACTCATCCTGCCAGTCTCTTCACCTTCAACTTCAGCCTCTCCACTGGCATCACGACGAAGCTCATTTCAGAGATATCTCACAAGCTCGACCTATCCTCGGCTCACTCCACCAATCTAGGAAAAATGCTACAGCAACTCTACAAGATCTTCTCCCAAAAAGACGCGACCCTCCTCGAGATCAACCCGGTAGCGGTATCGCAAGACGGGACCATGACGAGCATAAGCCCGAATTTCGTCTTCGACGACGCCGCGAGGAAGCGCCAGACAGAACTCTTTGCCCTCCGCGATACGTCTCGTGAGACGGAGGAGGAAGTCGAGGCGGAGAGACATGGGTTGGTGTACGTTAAGATGCGAGGGGATGTCGGCATCGTCGTCAACGGAGCGGGTTTGGCGATGGCTACCAACGATGCTATCGGTTTCGAGGGGGGGAGGAGCGCGAATTTTTTGGATACGGGTGGGAAGGCGACGACGAAGACGATGCTCAAGGCCTTTGAGATTGTCACGCGGGACGAAAGGGTGAAGGCGATTTTCGTCAATATCTACGGTGGTATGTCTCGTTTGGCTTCTTCAGGGCTTGCTACTGTTGCTACTGATCTCCGATTCCTCCAGGCCTCACTCGTTGTGACATGATTGCCGAGTCCATCATCGGCGCTGCAAAGGAGCTGGATATACACGTCCCCATGGTTGTGAGGCTTCAGGGCACGAATTCAGAACAGGGTCTCAAGATGGTGAGTCTTGTCAGAATAACACGTCAGCATGACATGACTGATTTTGCTCACGATTGTCCAGCTCGAGGAGGCGAAGCTGGGTCTTAATATGGTGGTAGAGTCAGACTGGCGGGCAGCAAGACACGTCGTCGAACTCGCCCGTTCGAGTTGAGACGAGCTCTTCTCAAGTATCATCTTCGTTGAATATACTAGCTTAGAAGTCTGCAATAATGAGAGTCTGCACAATAAATCTTCCAACCAAGTCCACACGTCTGAGTCCATCACCTCCCCAGCAACTCCTTCATCCTCGCACCCATTACTCCCGGGTTCTCAACCACAACAGCACCAGCCCGTCGCAACGCCTCAGTCTTTTCACCCGCCGTAGAGTCCCTCGACGAAAGCCGCGCCCCAGCATGGCCCATAGTCCTCTCCCTCGGCGCCGTCTGCCCCGCCACCAAGGCGATGACGGGCTTCGGCTTCTGCGCAGTCCGGCGATACTCACGGATCAGCTCCGCCGCTCTCATCTCTTCGTTTCCACCAATTTCACCGATGACGATGACGCCCTCTGTTTCTTCATCGCGGAAGAGGACGTGCAGAGCATCGACCATGCTCGTGCCTATCTCCAGCGTCAGCGCTTACACGTAGTGACATGTGGGGAAAAAAAAGGCCTGGAATATACTACGCCTACCTGGCATGGAATCTCCGCCAATGGCAATGACGAGACTCTGTCCTAGCCCTGCGGCGGTCGTGGCGCCCACGGCCTCGTAGCTTAGCGTGCCGGACTTGGAGACTATGCCTACGCTGCCTCGTCGGTACTGCTTAAAGGGCATGATGCCTAGACGACACTGCTCCGGCGCGATGACGCCTGGGCAGTTGGGGCCGACTAGACGGGTCTTTTGCTGCGTTCGGAGCATCTCTATGAAAAGGAATGAGATTATCAATTTCAATTGTGCAAGGACTTGATTCTCATCGTAGACGGGGGGAGAACTGTTACCATGGACGCGCATCAGGTCATGAACGGGAATGTGCTCGGCAACGGAGACGACGAGCGGGACTTCAGCCTCGATGGATTCCATGATGGCCTTGGCTGCGAACTCGGCGGGGACGAAGACGGCACTTGCGTCAGGTTGAGTCTTGTCCATGGCCTGGGGGGAGAAGATGAAAGATTTTTTTAGTTTTCTTGTGCTTCAGGATAGTAATCAATTTGATTATGGAGATCTGGGAAGTGATTCTTACCTCCCTCACGGTGCTGAATACCGGTAAGCCGAGGTGCGTGCCGCCGCCTTTACCGGGAGAGACGCCCCCGACGACGTTGGTGCCATAGTCGATCGTTTCTCTCGCGTTTGACGTGGCCTTGACTTTTCCATGAGTCCAAGCTGCTTCAAAGTAGGATGTATTCATCATACCGCCTGGCCGGTGAATCCTATTCAAAGGAAAGATTCAGAGAAAAGCCTCAGCATATCCTTATCAGTAGATACCTAGCCGAGGTTGTCAATGTAGTACGAACCTTGGTATATCACCCGAGTGTCCTTGTTGATACGCAAATTTCCAATTGTCGACGAGCTTGAGAAGAGCCTCTGAAAAACTGGCCTCCCCTGTAGCGGCGATGACCGCAGAGCCTTGAAAAGCGTGGTGGCCATGGTTGTGGATGAAGGCGTCATGGCGCCGCCAATGCTAGACTAACAAGAGGAGGATACATGTACGCACAACGTGCATGCATGGACGCTCGCCTCGGCTGTCTGACGGCTACGACGCGGCTATAGTGCGTCTTCATAAATATGTAGCACATCTGGAACAAAAGTGAGGAATCAGGAAAGGCTCCCACGGAAATAACACGGCTGCATCCCTGCGTCCGTAGTATCCGTAGAAAATATTCATTTCGCGACAGTCTTTGACAACTCGTCAGCTTCTAAATCTTTATCATGGGCTTCCTAGTACCTACCTACGTGGGCGGCCTATATTGTACATACGAGTAGTCTGGGAACGAAGAAGGGGAAGTGACTTGTATTGAAGCGGTCGAAAGAGCCAAAAAGAGGTAAAGTGACAGGTTGACCCTCCAAACAAAATATTATGCTCTTGGACAGCGTCTGAGAGTCCGTCCGTTTCTCACACAAAGAATGTAAACCCAACTAAGAACAAAGAGTGCCGTTCGACGTACACCACTATTCAAAAAGATGTAAGAACCCCGCAGATGCTGATGCAGGCCTTTGTCCTGCTCATCATGCCCTACTGTCGTTTTCTGACACGACTTGGGGCAATTAGTAGGCTGAGCATAAGAACAGTCCAAACTGAAGCCATAATGATATGTCCATGTGGTAAGGCATCATGTAACCCATCGCGTTGTAGGACGACACTTATACTCGTGTCCTGCGGATAGTCAAACCGAAAGCCAGCTTGAGTCTTCTCTTTCTCACGTCAATGCGGCCGTCCGTAGTCTCGTCAAGATGTCGCAGCAGCCTATCAACCTCACCGGCTGCCACGTTGCAGTATCAGCACACAAATGTCGACGAGACCTGAAAAGGTAATCATGCTTACCGTTCAACGACTCTAGCTCCTCAACCGTGGAAGGGCATCGATCGATTTCCTCACCAGTCTGAAAACTGAATAGAGGTGCAAGCTGATCTGCCGGACTTTCAGCCGACTGGTTCCAGTGCCTCAAACTTGAGTTTCGGTTCCTGCGCGAAACAGAGGCTCCGTCAGCGATGAAGTCTCACACGACGTTGTCACGGAGGACCGACGTTATGGTCATCCGTCGTTCCAAGCCATCAAACTTTCTTTCAAGGCCATCGTATTTCCGTTCCAGATTCTCGAAACGCTCCAGCAGAGTCTGCATCATAGCCAGAAGCTGAGCACCACAGTCGATAGATGGCAGGTTCTCGCAGAGCCGCAAGTTCTCCGCTGCGGTCTGCAGGCCGTTCGCAGCCAGGGTAAAGTCGGGTTGCGGCATCAGCCGCCTGCCGATATCCATATCAATGTTGCCTCACGGAGCTGTCTCTCTTCAGATAAAAAGTTGGAAAGAGAAAGGGTTCGACGCAGATGGACGGTAGAGAGAGTCCAGACACCGTTGCTGCGAACTCGTTTAGCGCGGTCGAAGATGACGTGGGTCGGCTTGAATCAACACAGACCTGCAGGCCACACTGGGTGGTCCAGTAAAGATTGCAGAAGCAAGTCAGCGAAGATGAATGACGCAAATGTGTAGCATCGTCAAAAGAAGTAGGTACCTACCTATTTGTCCGTCGCGTACGGACGTTGGATGATGTGGGCCGGTCGAACCAAGAAAACAACACGCAGTCACCTGACTGGCTGACTCAGCTCAGGCAAGCACCACTTTTGAGAAGCTCCTGAAATGACCAGGATGAATGAAAATGAGAGCTCGCAAGCACACACGATGTCATCTATCCTTACTACGATTAGCTACAGCCTACGGATACAGGATAAGTCTTTCGCTCCAAAAATCTAACCTTTTTTTTTTTTTGTTTCGCAAGAAACCCAGGTTAACGGCACTTGCCCAGTCAACGGGGTGCTCCCCTCCGATGCCTCCGTCTTAGAACTCGAATCGCTGGATATCAGGGTCGACCGAGAATCTGTCTACCAGCGAATTCAAGAGCCTCTTTGACCTGGGCTCCGTTAGAGGAAATAGGACGGTTTGGAGATATTCCAGGATTTCCAGGAGTAGAATTCCTTCGTAGCCCGCAGTTGTTCCTTTATAAAGGCGGTATGATGATATATTTCCACAAAATTCTGTCTTCAGTCCAGCCTCAGGTGGTTTTTGATGTCATGGGTTGGAAGAAATGTAATATCCAGGTGCTTCATCATGTTTTCCGCCCGCAGTCCTGCCAATGTATCCACGAAGCGATTATTAACAAGCCCATCCCCGATGAGCTAAGGGACCGGTTTCACGACTTGAAAGTCCTATACACCCGTCCACTGTGGGAGGCCGTGTCCCGGAGGAGGAAGAAGGGGACTCAGTCTGGGGACATTTCTATGAAGCTACGATACTTGGGAGACAGCGAGGCCACGGCAAAGCTGCACATCGTCATCCAGTCTGACAAGAGCGTGCCGAAGAGAGTTGGAGCATTCTTCGAAGCGGAATGATTTTCGCTACTTCATAGAACCCGACTTCACTGTCAAAGTCATCGACACTCCTCTGATTCGCCTACATTCGGATACAGACGATACCATACAGGTTCTCGCCCGGACAGGACACAGAAGCACCTTGTGCGGCTTGCGCATCAGCATGACAGCTGGCGGTCTATCGACCATTGCCACATTAGGCGGCTTAATAACGATGTCGAGGGATTCGAAGACGACATCCCTGGCCCTGACCGCGGGTCACCCACTGGCGGCCCTGCGTCTGGATGCCCTGAGCCACGGAAGCTTGTCAGACGACGACTCCGACGAAGATGAAGAGGACGACTCGTCTGAATATGATGACTTGGACTTCAAATCGGACCCGTGCCATGTCGAGACATGTCGAGACGCCGACCCTTTGCAAGACCCCATGGAGCCCGTTGGCAGGGTCGCTTACACCTCTCTGCAAAGCCGTTCACAATCAGGGAACCATGACTGGGCCTTAATCGAACTCGACGGTGAAGTCCATCCCCCAAACTTAGTCCACAGGCTGGGATCACCGGACTCGGAGGCCGTGAACAGAGCCCCCGGTGCCTGGTCTGGCGCATCGAAGGAAATATTCGCTGCCCAGGAAGCTGCTAATCTCGTCGAGAAGAAAAATGTTTTGATCCTAAGCAGCCGCGGCATCCAAGGTGGCACTCTAATCTCTAACGACTCTTCCTTGATGATGGACCCCGGTAGGGCCTTTGTCGACATGCTTGACCTCGTGCCTTCTTCAGGCTCAGGTATGTACATTGAGTTATGACAGCTAACGATCATGACTAACGCTATCTGCAGACCTTCGCGCGGGTGATTCAGGTTCCTGGGTGGTAAAAGAGACGACGGGTGAAGTCTACGGGCATCTCACGTCAGTTGACGTCTTTGGCGAAGCATATGTGGTTCCAATCCACAGTACCCTGGACGACATCCGGGTTAAGCTCTGCATGAGTACCGTCGCCATTCCGAAGAGAGGGGCCGAGGGGAACCCCGTCTCGCAGAGTGCGCCGCAGTTTTCTCCGACCCTCGCGTCGACGACCAGCGTTGCCGATGACAATATGGCTGAGAGTGATGCTGAACCGTCTCGAATGGAGCTGGACAGTATCGAGTACGACACAGATGAAAGAACAGAAAGACAATTACGACGCCAAGGATAAGCAGATTCAAGAGCTGAAACAGAAACTACAAAATGCAAATTCGGAACTTGGAAGGGTCCTGGAGGAACAACACCGTTATGAATTCTTATATAGGAATCTTGCTGACAAGGTCTCCCTCATGCTTTCTTCCAGCACGAAAGAGATTCTGGACAAAAATAGGGCTCTGAGCCACGAGGTTCAGGGGCTGAAGCTTGAGATCGCGGAGAAAGATATCCTCCTGAACGAATTACGTGACCCGGGACTCCCACCATCACAAGTGGACTCCGGATTCGACGAATCGTGCACACAGATCAGCGCTACGGACTCACTTTCCAAAGAGAAAGAGACGAAGTGGAATAAAGAAGATGATGTGAGACGCGATTTGATGACGAAGGAGCGATATAAGAGGCAGTGGCGGTCGCGAGGCGAGGAGAAACGGCCGATCGGCAGGGCGCAGCGAGATGGTGTCACCCTTCCCCCGACGAAGCAGGAGTCATCCAGCCAAATTCCTAGCTATAAACCCGACTTTTCGAACCAGGAGGGAACCATTACGCCCACGTTTGAGAGTGAGTTAAGACAATTAGACGACTATGAAGCGTATTGAAGAAATACTCTACCATGGCTTCGCTGTTCTATTAGGACTACGTCCGTACTCAAGTCATTGAGGTAGTGAAAGCAGATGGAAGACACTTATACGATTCCCCATTTCGCGTGTGGTCACCGCCCGCTCGCTGATCGTCTCCGTACGGAGATGACGATATTTCTACAGCAATTTCCTTCCTCGTCGTCTTACAAGTCTTTGTTTCCCCTTCGCAAGTTTTGTCCCTCCTGTTTAAAAAAACCAAAGGGTCTGATAATCTTCGCCCCGGTCAAGTAGGGGTGTATGTGTTCCGTCGAGGTCTACCGCTATGGCAACCAATGCATCGTCAAAACTTTCTCTCCTACTTGATGAATTAAATAGCGACGTCTGTGAATTAAATTCTGTGCGAGTCTTGTTTGTCTTCTACGGCAGACGTTTGCATGATGACGCCTGCTGGGCCAACCAGGTGACTGTGAAGGTATCCAGGTAGTCGAACAACAGTTTCTAGGTATCAGATCGAACTAGTGGATGCCATGGAGTAGCTGAGGCACTTTCTTAGATGGCGCTTTGAGCACACATGTGAGGGTAATTCAACTGCATCTGGAGCGATATGACGCTGCCTGACCTGCTCGCCGGGAGTCCTTCCCGCGTTCGAAATTGGATGATAGTCCTTTAAGAGCTGTGCGTTGTACATCTGTACATTCTATGATTAAAGAAGAAGGCATTCTAACACGCAATCCGGGTCTCATCTACCACACTGCAGAGAGGCTTCACGTTCCTCTCATAGGGCCAGCTTTCAACTTCCGTCAACCAGCTGCATCTTCAAAGGCTGATATAAAAGCGAGTCAACATCCCCAGAATTATACCTTGTTCATGACGCCCGCAATCCATTCTAAAGCCTCGACGCTCTCCCTCAACCGGAACTTTGAGGCCAATGGAAAACAATGCATCTGACCCTCCCAAATCAGCCACTCGCCCCTGACGCCGGCATCACGGCACTTATCGACAAACTTGATCGCCTCCGGAGATAGTACATCCCAGGTGCCGATGACGCCGTTGATCTGAATATTGTGCCTTTGCGCGAGCTCAACCGGAGCCAGGCGCGGGCAGATGCGAGGATCGTCAGCCATCCACCCGTCAGTCTGGTTCCCTCCCGCACACCACGCACTGGCCGTGGAGTTGACGAATGGGATGGTCAGCATGGGATCTTTCTCCGCCACCTTCTGCATGTCTGGATCATCATGTCTCAGGTCGGTGGAGGGAGAGATGGCCATGATGGCAGCTGGATGACTTTCGACATTCAACTGTCCACTTTCTGACTCTGCCAGGGCCCAGAGAACGAGACTCAAGGCGATGTTGCCGCCCGCGCTATCACCGGCGATGATGACTCGCTCTTGTGCCGCAGACGACTGCTTCATTAATGTGGTGTACACCGTCATGAGCATCGGCATAGACACCGCCGCAGGGTTCTCGGGGGCCAAAGGGTACGAGACCAGACTTAGACAGGTTTGCGGCAACCGGTCGACGAGAGCTGCAGCGAAGGCCCAATGATGCGGACTCGCCTCCATCTGCCAGCCCCCTCCGGCAAAGTAATAGATGCGCCGTGTTATGGGCTCGTCGCCAGATCCTCCGCCGGTCTTCCTCGAAACGTCATATATCCATATGTCGTCCACCTTTCGTTCCTGCACATCATGGCTCCGTGAGACACGCTTAGGAGCGGTCAGGCGCGGGGATCCTCGAATGGAAGCCTTCTTGGCCCTTTTCGGCTTCGACAGGCGAGGCCGCAGGGCGCGGGAAAAAGTAAGTAAGATGCGCATAGGTAGCGACTTGTCTGCTCGACGTTGGATCGTCAGCGTGGGGCTTTCGACCGCGGCCGCGCCATCTTGTTGGTTCATCTGTCTTGCGGTTCTTGTTCGTGTGAATCGAGAGAGGAGAAAGACGGCGATGTGATTGAGAGGAAAGGAAAGGAGCTGTGAGTGATTTTATAACTTTCGACCGGCTCGACTAAGACGGACCTTCCTACCTAGGCAGAGAAAGGGGGCTTAGGAGGTTTGTTAGCGTCTGGACGGTTTAGATTAGATGGCATGCACGTCTACGTCATCCGTGGCTGACTGCCGTGTTACCGACTGCGCAGTCTCTGTTCACCGAGAAGAGATGTTTTGCTGTCGCTTCTAAGTTGTCCCCTTTCCCAGTATCTGCACTTCAATGTTTGTTCTCGAGAGAATCTCCTCTTCTCTTGTTATCCATCAAAATAATGCAACTTGTACTTCATTTGCGTCATCGATTTCCCGTCACGTGATGGCAACCCTTCACGTAGCACCTTAGCTGGTCTAGTGGTCTAGTGGTATGATTCTCGCTTAGGGAAAGAAAAACCCTGAGTATAATGCTTGCGAGAGGTCTCAGGTTCGAATCCTGGCTAGACCCGAGCTTCCCTTTTTGCTTGGCTTTCTTGGCTGCGGAATTGAGATCGATGTTCGTTGACGAAGAGAAGATGCGCAAGATGGAATGATTTTCGTCACCAGTCTGCGGGGGTGCGGGGACTGAAACGTGGGGAGCTGACTCATCAGTGGAACAAGAAACCCCACCAGCCCCAGGTTGGCCTCCTTCTGTATCCCTACAATGCCTTTGTTAGCGGGCTAGTGTGCCCTACACTAAATCTCTTATCTGACGCAGGGTTTTCGTTACCTGCGCACCACCGAAGTCTCGTCAACGACCATCTCCCTTCTTGTCATCGGCGTCTTTTCGTTTCCTGAGCATCGTCTTCTCGCGATAAATCAATGATAACAGGTACTGCCTTACAAAATGCACAGACATCTATCTCCTACCCAGAGCCTGTGCTGGAAAATGCAAATCAAATAGACATGTTAACAAAACATGTGATTTACCTACTTACCTCCCCAGGCAGCCAGGAAGCCATTCACAGTCGGCTTACTCTCTCCGGTCGACAACTTGGCCTCTGATTTGCCCCATGAGTGACGAGCTGTTGGAGACTGCGTAACTGTACATACATACATACTTGGGACGGTCATCCCCCTCCCCCCGACCCCGCGGAAACACAGGTACACACACATGCCTTTCCTCACCTTCGTCATCCACCGTCAAAAGCTGTCATCTCATGGCCCAAGGCAGGCCTTCCTCCCTCTTTTTACGCCAGTTACCATAACAGGAGACACGAAAAACCAACCGCCGGACGAGATGCCTCGAGCTGCCCCATCGGCCCGAGGCAATCACCGTCGCAGACAAAGTCAGCGACCGAAAGCCTCGCCTCCCGCCGCGCCCGTGTCGCCGGTCTCGCCCGTTTCCCCCCCGGTCAAGCAAAGCCGTGATGACGAGGAGGGCGAGGAAGACAAGAAAGACGCGGCCGAGTGCAGCTTCAGGCGCTTCGTCAACCATCGCTGGGCGTCGAACTCTATCGAGATCCAGGTCGAGTGGGAGGACGGCGACGTGACGTGGGAGCCCGAGGCGAACCTGCACGCCGACGCGCTCGAGTCCCTGCTGCAGTACTGGTCCGTAAAGGGTGGCCGGCCGACGAACCCTTTGGCGCCGGACATGTACGACATCTTCGCCATTCGCAAGCACAGTAAGGATCGCAGGCGTCTGATGGTCGAGTGGGTGGGCTACGGTCCCAAGGACGCATCTTGGATCAGACGATCTGTCGTCGAGGACACGGCGCCGCAGTTGGTCAAGGATTACTGGAAGACGGTGACGGTGAGGGCGATTGTATGAGCTACCGATGCATCATCCGTACTAGGACAGACGTGCATAAAATAAATCATCACCAAGGAACTCAACGAGACATGACTCCACCAGAGTCGTCCGTGCCAAGATTTGCTTTCTTCCACGGTGATGTGAAGAAGCTTGTTGTCGATAAGGGGGCCAAAGGGGGCCAAGGGGGGCCTTACCGTGTCGTAGGTACTGGGAAATAAACTCGCCGTTTCAACCGGAGGTGCGGACCGTCGGAGGAACCGGCTTCGGCATCGGCACGGCTCGGAACTAGTCTCTTATGCATAGTACCGAAAGTTCTTCTCTCTGCCTCGGCTCTCCATTATTAGCGCTGACTGAGGTAAGTCAGTTATGGTAATAATAGACCCTAGGACTTCTAGTTCTCCATCGTCCCTTCCCTACCTACTAGGTACGTTGCGGGACTGTCTCCTCTCTCACCCATCTAGTACAACCTCGCCTCGTTTTTTTCTTCCAGTCGTGCCACCATGCCTCCCTTCACCTCTGCCAGACGGCCTATAAGGATCGCCAACTGCTCTGGCGCTTCCAGTGAGCTTCTCTTAAGGCTCTTCAGTCACGTGCGTTGGGAACTGACGTCCTGGCCGTAGCCGATCCCGGCGTCCACATGTTCAACCAGGCCACGATGGGGCCGGTCGACGTCATCACCGGCGACTACTTGGCAGGTTTGCTTCAGTTATCGCTCGTTCTGCGTGGGGTCTGATCTCTAGACAGAGGCGACTGTCGGCGTCGATGCCATGAAAAGAGCTGAACAGACTGGTCCTGGCTGGGTGCCGACTGCGCTGGACGGCATCGAGATATCGCTGGACGTCATCAACGAAAAGAGGATCAAGATTATCGTCAACGGTGGAAGCGTAAATCCTCGGGGACTGGCCGAGAAGGTTCAAGACATGGTGCGTAACTCGCTCTTCTCCATAGACCTTGAGACCAACAGCTCCTCACCAACCATCTTGATCGCAACAGGTTTCCGAGCGAAAGCTAAACCTCCGCGTCGCATACGTGGACGGCGACGACCTACTGCCGAAACTGAAAACGCTCATCGACAAGACTTCGACCTCGAAGCGACCGCTGCCGCACCTGGACGGCCATAACGACCTCGTCAAACTTGGTGATGATCTCCTCTCCTTTCTCGACGACCCGGAAACGATGCCCGTCCTCGCTGCCAACGCCTACCTCGGCTACCGGGCCATCAAGCAGGGTCTTGATCGGGGAGCCGACATCATCATCTGCGGCAGAGTCGCAGACGCGTCGCCCGTCATCGCCGCCGCGGCGTGGTGGTACGAATGGGCCGAGTCCGATTTTGACAGGCTCGCCGGCGCCCTCATCGCCGGCCATCTGATCGAGTGCTCGACGTACGTCACCGGGGCCAACTTTGCCGGCGCCTTCAGGCATCCTCCCTCCACCTTTGTGAACATGGGCCTGCCCATCGCCGAGATCTCGGTCGACGGAGATTGCGTCGTGACCAAGCACGACGGCACGGGGGGGCTCGTCAACGTCGACACCGTCAGATGTCAGTTGCTGTACGAGCTACAGGGCAACATATACCTCAACAGCGACGTCAAGGCCGACATTCAAGACATCCAGGTTACGCCTCAGGGCAAGGATAGGGTGCACGTAACCGGCGTCAAGGGGTTTCCTCCACCGCCGACTACCAAGCTGGCCATATTTTACCGTGGAGGTTACCAGCTAGAGGTTCTCCTCAACGCCACCGGCTATGCTACCGATCACAAGTGGGAAATACAGGAGGCTCAGATCAGGAGCAAGCTGCAGGAATGGGGGACATTGGATAAGCTCGACATACTGGAGTTTCAAAGAGTCGGGACGCCGCAAGAGAATCCGGACAGTCAACTGAATTCGACAACGTATATACGGATATATGCTCAAGGTAAAGACGCACAAGTCGTCGCAAGCGTCACCATGGCGTGGATCTTTACCTTTATGGCGCACTTTGCTGGTGAGTCGCTTTACTATACTCGACCGGATGGATGATGCTGGACTGACGACTGAATGCTACCTGCAGGAATGAACGGCTACTTGGAAAACCTCAGAAGATCCATCCCCACCGAGTTCGTAGGATACTATCCGGCCCTGGTTTCCCAGACCGAGATACAAGAAGCCGTCACAATCCTCAGCGGCAACTCCTCAACGCCCCCGGTCCGGCTCGAAGTAGGACCGCCAAAGGTGACGCAAGAACTAGCCGCTCGCGAGAACTACGAGACGTCGAGTCCAAAATCGTTAGACTCCTTCGGCCCAAAGACGATGCGACCCCTCGGCGACGTCGTCCTAGCCCGTTCAGGAGACAAGGGGGCCAACATCAACCTGGGGCTGTTCGTCCACACAGCGGACCAGTACGACTGGCTGCGGTCCTTTATGACCCGGGACAAGCTCAAGGCGATGATGCGAAAGGATTGGAGGGAGGAGTACTACATCGAGCGGGTGGAGATGCCGCGCATCCGTGCCGTTCATTTCGTCGTCTACGGGCCTTTGGGTCGAGGCGTGAGCAGCTCTAGTCGGCTCGACTGTCTAGGGAAAGGGTTTGCTGAGTTTATACGGGCCGTATGGGTTCCCCTTCCGACGAGGTTTCTTCAGGAAGAGGCTGCCAAGTTGTGAGATGGGGATTGAGGTGAGGTTCAGTTGCATGAGGAGGAGCCGAGATATGTTTTGCTATTGAGGGCAGAGCCCATTGTTGAGAAATTGCATGCATAGGTGGTTACTTTGCAACTTGTGGACTTTCCCTTTGAGGTATCGAGACATGGATCTTCGACTTACAACCCATTCTCGTGTATATCTGCAACTGGTGTATTGCATATGCATACCAGCCTGTGAAAGGGTTACTGACAGTTTCCTCGATGTTTCCAATCACCACGATGGAGGCTCATGACCAAAACGAACATCCACACATCTCGCTTGTTTCCAGTCTTGCCACACTAGTGCATGCTCATTATACGCATAGTCAAGCAACGCAGGCTTCGTGATGCATCTTCATCAGTGACAGGTAATGGCGGCCATGTTACCCTCCGTCTTCAACAGACACATACATTTGGGGATCATTGATTGACGAGCGGCTATCACCCTAAGCTAAACCACACCGCGAACCCCTACCGGCTATCACGCCACCGGTTTCACTAACCCGAAACTCAATGGCCAGACCCCAAGTGAGAATCATCATCTCTCCCTTACTTACTTACCTACCTACCTACCTAAGTAGCCGAAGCCCTTTTCCCATTTCACTGCTCTATCGTCCTCCTCCTCTCGCAACTCCGCGTTTTACGGATTTGCGTCAGATCCTCAACTGGTTCGGCCGCGATGCTACGCTGGCTAACCTTGTTAGACGGAGAAGACGACGCTATCGTAAAGCTTGGCAGGGCACCTATTGCAACCTCGTCCATCTCCTAGCAAACGCCTTGTATCCTGAGACGCTGGCGCTACGGAAGCGGGAGAGAAAGAAAAAAAAAACAGCTTCACTATGTGAAATGACGATACGTCGTAGTGAAGCCCAACGGCGGGCCTTTCTTTCCCCCCTTGGCAATTATATGTATGGCAGACGCTCGTTCGCTGACCCCCTTCCCCCCCTATCTTCTTCTTCTTCTTCTTCTTTTCTGAAGGAATTTCCCTTTGTTTTGGGCAAAATCCCTCGCATCTACTTTCACCCCCCCCATCGCCATGTCGGAAATGATAGCCTCCAAGGCGCGAGCCGCAGCGGCGCGACTGACCATGGGCGTCAAGTCGGTCAAGAGGAGAGTCACGCTACGGTTTCCCTCTACCTTTTCGGACAGGGACAGCTCCTCGTCGAGTTTCTACTCGATGAAGAAAAGCCCTGGGAAGATGGTGGTCAAGCTGTTGCAGAGTCGGCCCCTTGCTTGGCTTAACCTTGTCTTGACGTTCATCGTCTTCATCCTCGCCATACTTGCTCTCTCGGCGGGTCAGAATAGGGGGTTTATGGAAGAGTATAGCATTCTCAGGGTAAGCAGAGATGTTCATCATCTTCTGTTATGTGTTTTTCGTACTGACTGGTGTCTTTTTTTTTTTTTTTTCAAAGCTTGACACGTCGAATTTGGGCAGCAATCTGGTCGGCACTGCTCTTGACGCTGTTGATTTTAACGCCACTATGTTTGGCCAGGAGGTGATTGGCGCTGCCATGGGGGGAGGAGTAAGAGGAGCAGGAGGAGGAATAGGAGGAGTGGGGAGAGAAAGAGGAAACAACACCAACACCGGCGGTCCGTTCGCCGGGCTTGGGAACTTTTTGACCGGTCGGTCACCTGAGACTGATCCCGAAGATGAAGACGATGAGGAAGAGGACGAAAAGGAGATATCTCGTCGGCAACTGGTCAACGGCCTGCTCGGTGCCGTGACGCAACCCCTCGGAGCCGTGGCGTCCGGAGTGGCGTCGGTTGGCGGCGGCGGAGAGACTGGCCAGCAGCAACAGAACGGTCAACAGCAGCAGCAGCAGACTGGCCAGCAAAACGGTCAGCAAAACGGCGGACGAACCGGACAGCAGAACGGCGAACGGAACGGACAACGGAACGGTGAACAGAATCGTGGCGGCGGGGGGCAGAATAACAGAGGAAGGCAAGGGGATAATAATGCGAGCAGAGGCCAGGAAAACAACAACAACAACAACAACAACAACAACGGCAACGGCAACAACAACAACAACAACAACAACAGGCCAGTGGCACCGCCGTTGACACCGCCGCTGGCCCCCATCGGAGGAGCCTTCGGTGACGCAATGAATGGCTTGGCCAACTCTGGCGCGGCCTTCATCGGAGGCATCGCAACCCCCGTCGTTAACAAGGCATTTAGCCTCATGCAGACTGCCTTTGACAACCTCAAGTCAGCAGCTAAGAAAGACGCTGATGGAAACCGCGGCATCGCGAAGCAAGTTACTACGAACCTGGGCGTTACCGACTGGTACTCTTTGCACGTCAACAGTATATGTCAGGGGAATTTCGAGACATCTGCTGATAAGAGGGATCTGTTTGTTACAAGCTGCACCTCTTCTCCTGCCCGTAAGCCCCAGTTCCTCTTTTCACTCTCGAAAACTTCTATCTAACATCCTTATCAGACCAGCTCGACTCTGCCATAGGACTAGGAAAGCCTTTCAACGTCGGTCCCCTCACGGTCGACCTCAGCAACACGGGTGTTCCCCAGACACTGGATCAGGTAGTCGGCTATCTCAACGGACTGCTACTTCTAAACTTCCTCTTCTACATGTTCAGTCTCATCTTCATCACTCTATCTCTCATCTTCACCATCTTCAGCCTCTTCGTCCCCAAGACATTGATGGTTTTCCTCATCAGCACGGTTCTCTCCGGCGGCGCTGCGGTCATGATGCTGGCCGGCTCCATCTTCGTCACCGTAGCCGGCTCGGTCGCTTCAGACGCGTTGAAGAACCTCACGCCCAGCCTTGGCGTTCCCATCGAAGTCGGACACAAGTTTAGGGCCCTCACCTGGGTCACGACGGTGTTGATGTTCATCATCGCCGGGTATTGGGTACTACAGCTTATCTTGACCAAGCTGAAGGAGAAGAGAGACAAGGAAACGCGGGAGTTGATGGGGTTCATACAGGAGAAGAGAAGGGAGACGGAGGACGATGATTTCCAGATGCCGAGGGATAATCGGGAGACGAAGTCTGGGATTGGAGTTGCTCAGTCGATGGACTACTAGAGTGAGACTTTTTCACGGCTGAGGATTTTTGTGCACATAGCGAAGCGATGGAGCGGAAAGGTTTAATATCACAATCATTGAGCTTCTATATGCAAACAGTAACGGGTCTGAATTCTATGTCGCTTCTAATTCGATGTCGTTGCCGCGTGTTGCACGTTAACAAATAGGGGGAATCCGTCTCTTTGATGAGGATGTTTCTTTGGTTTGAGTATCAGTGTCTTGGATGAGGTCCTTTATGAACGGCTGATACAGAACAGGTCGATCGTCTACTATCGAGGACCTTGTCAGGGGTGAAGAACCTGATCAAGTGTATGTGCTAGAGGCTGTGCCGGCCAGTCGTCTCTTTTCTCGATTGAGAGGCGTATCTCTTGCTTCAATGGGTGGTGTGAGTCGCAAATCATCTGCGTAGCTCATGAAACACCAGCCGCAACCCCTTTTCTGCTTCGACACCGTGGAAGTGATCTTTCCTTCGACAGGTGAGGCTCGCGTCTTTTGCTCTTCAGTCTTTTACTCATGACGACGGCGTCCAAATCAGCTCGATGATGCCGTCGAGGTCACTCATCGGGCTGCCCTTTTGATCAACCCATCGACCATCCGCCTGTCTTCGGATGTAGAGTTGCGAGACGGATCCGTCCGGCTCCACGTTCGACTCCTGCAGCTCCCACGCAATCTTCTTTCCCGTCCGCTCGAGGGCCGGCCGCTGCGGTCCGAACTTGTAGTCAAAGTTCCAGCCGATATCCTCCTGAGAAGGATGCGACGTCTTCTCCATCTGGTTCGTGTCGAAGTCGATCCCCCCCGGGTAGTAGGCGACGGAGTAGCCGGAGAGGATGAAGTCGTCTGCCGTCTGGAACCTCTGCATGAAGCAGTCCTCGCCGCAGGTCCCGGTAATCTTCATCATCTCGCCGGGCTTGGCTTCGTGCCAGCTCCGGTAGTGATGCAGCGACAGGGGCTTTATACCAGACTCGTAGAAGCCGGAAGGGTCTCCCATCAGGTCGAGTTGCCATAAGCTCGGCAACGTCGTCAGTCTGGTGTCCGTCTTTTCGTAGATGCATTCGCGCAGGACCATGTCCCCCTGAAGGTCTTTGGATTTCTTCAAGTCTGAGATCCCTTGCGCGCATTCCTTTGATATTTTCCGGACGAGCGGCACGGATAGGAAGACGCCGGCACCGCCGAAGGCTTGCGACCCGTGTCGATGGACGGCCTGGATGTCTTCGGAAAGGGTCCCGACGTACATCTCCCGCGAAGAGTCCAGGGATCGAAACCGCTTAACGAGGGCGTGCATGCTGGGGAAGAAGGTATCGTCGTCGCAAAGGACGACCCATTTATACGACTGCGATGCATCGAGCATCTTGTTTATCGTCGGCACGAGCTGCACGTAACGGATTGCCATGTTTGCCGTCGCGTCGGAGGCGAGGACGGTGGCTTTGATGCCGAGCCGGCGGAGGTTGTCCGCCGCCTCCGCGAGTTCTTTCGGGCTCGCTCCGATGAGTGTCAGTACGAGCTTCGCGCCGTTGGAATGGCCTTTGCCGTCGGTGAGCCAGGCGGTCCAGTCCTGTACCAGGCTCGACCCGGGATCGTTGAAGCGGGGATACGTCGTCGACACTCCGAAGATGAACTCGGACGCGTCGACGGTAGAGGGGAAGCCGGAGACGGGTACGTTGACTGATATCGGGCCTTGACACCTGCTGTATACCTCCTGCGGTCGGGAGAAGTCGACGAGGTGAAGGGTGTCCGGGACGAGCTTGTGAGGCGTCATGGTCATGCGCTTCCTCTTCATCCCGGGGATACGATGAAAGCGTATGGAACGCTGTAGATACTGCACCGTCTCGCCCAGTCCGTACCGCTGCTTGATGTCGGCTAGCCTCTGCATGTCTACGCTGCAGTCGCCATCCTTCTTCTGACTCCGCAACGGCGCCTCGGCGATGGGCGCCCAGCCATAGCCGGGCCAGACATCTTGATCGAAGGTGCCGAAGAACGGACGGCTCTGCTGGCCGAGATCGGACCGGGTGGCGGTGAAGAAGACGACGAAGAAGACGACGGCGAAGATGGCGATCCAGGCGAACCTCCGGAAGCTCCGAGCTCGCCGGGGGCTGTGGGAGCGGTAGAGCGGTGCCATGTAGTCAAAGGACTTTGAAATCATGTCTTAAAAGGCCATAAGAGACAGGCCGTACGAGACACAGGCTCAAAAGGATAATAGGGGGTTCGAGGAAGAACAGTTTGCTGAAAGAGAAAAGAGAAAGAAAAAGAAAAACAAGGAAAGACAATCGGCCGAGAGTCTATATCTTTTGTTACTGTTGGAAAAAGGGGGGCACTGAAACGGAGGACGAAGAAGGGTGAAACTACGGAGGAGGTTTTTGCAGGAGTCAAAGCAGGGGGAGGGGGAAGAATTACAGAGAAGAAAAAGGATACAGTATACGTTCTATTTTGAATTCGAAAAGAATGACTTTAACGTGGAGATGGACGTCTCCATACGTTGTTGTTTGAGCAGGGTTGGGGGGAGTGCACGACGAGTTGTGCGTTGTTATGATGATGTCTTCGGACGAGCTAGCCTTGTGGGATTGGACTTGATATGTGCCAAGCTGGGTGAGATTCGCCCGATCTCTTGACACATTATAGAATTTTGATGGAATCTATCTCTAGTGAAGCCGTCCTGATAACTTGATATGTGATAGCAAGAATAAGCTGGCTTGACTATGTAGTTATGTCAAGAATCGGAATAGGGGGGGGCTTTCGTAGGAAGGCATAAGCATCTATATTTGTCTAGCCCACGTGTACGTGTACGTGTACATCGTCACCTGTTTGAACAAGCTTTGTTTCGAAAACCATATATAGAAGTCAACGGTAGGGATTTCTCGTCTTGTCTTGTCTTCAGACATTTCTCAACATAAATACCGCCCGGAGTTGACAAATAGGAGAGAGAGAGAGCACAGCCACTTTATAAGATTATTAACTGATTGTTTCGCCCGCTTCCCACGTTCCGGCTGAGGGAAAAAAAGAAAGAAATTCAGCTTTGTTTACTGTGCTGTTGCTCGGGCTCCGGTCGGTGCGATTGTGTGTTCCTTGACTGGGTTGTGGTTTGACGTTGGTCTAGGGAGAGGACGTTGTCGAGGAGTGAGAGTAGCTTCGCACACGGGGAGATGATTTGCGCTGGGGTAGCTTTATAGTTCCGAACTCTCTTTAAGAGAGCGATTCATGAACTCGTCCGGCCAAGAGACTGTGATGACGAGATGGGCCGCAGTTGGGACGCTAGGGTGGCAGCATCGTCATGACTTTGGTTCATGCGATGGGTCATGATCTTGAAATCAGGTGACGTAGACCGAAGAAACTCCTCTTTGGCGTAGTTATGAAGAAGAAGAATGACATTGGCATTATGTCGTTTTATGGTGATAACAAGTGACCAAACGGCCATTTTCCCCCCCCTATCCTACGAACCGTCCAAGTGAACGACACGCTCTCGAAGCACTAAACTCAAAAGCATCGTCAGCAAGCCAAGCCATCGCAACAAGTCTATTTGCCTTCAGCCTCACTACCGATAAAGTTACAACCGTCATAGTTCTCGACGAACAGTCTTATCCTTCGTGTCTACGGCTTGGATCAAAGTCAGACGCGTTTCAATGTCTAAACAATCCTACTATCCTGCATACTATGCAGAGACTCAGGTTCCCGAGTAACGTCAAGTATCACTCGCTATATATCCTCCCCACAGGTGGCATGTTCAGATCTGCACGCTCTTTCATAACGCTCGTAATAACCGTGTAATGTCCAAGATCTTCATCTCCCGAGGGCAAAAGGCGTTAAGCATCTTTAACCCTCTGCCCTGCCTTGGCCAACCTTAATCACGCCTCTTCTCGAAGCTCCTTGGCGGCTTATTTCCGTCACGGCTGTTGAAATTGGGCTCCATGGACATGTAAGTGGGTGTTGTGTAAGTGAAGTAAGGATACGATCGCACCGATCTGCCCAATGATCTGCGGCATGTCATCCCACACACCTTGTATTATGATTCACACATACATACCCATACAAGTACACGCGTATGCCTTCTTCCGGGAGCCACAACGTCGGCTGTCATCATAGCCAAGGCGTAAAACAGCGTCCTCGTCAAGATGGGCCGACCTCCCACCATGCCAAGTCACCGCAATGGCTAGAACTGAGCCTTATGACCGGCTCGACATATCACCTCGTCAGGAATTCTCAGAATGCCTTTCATCGACGTACAAAAGGAGGCTATGTCCTCTAAATCGGTACGGTTCACACGAGCCGTGGCCAATGCCTCCGACCTCATCTCACACAACCTCGTCAGGAAATTTTCTTGCTTTACTGAGTGACCATAACCTCCTGCGTATCGAAGAATGAGGCTTCTCCTCCAGCTTCTTCTCGCCCTCGCCCCCTTGGCATTGACGGCGGTCTTCAACCCGGCGCCCAAGTTGCCACCACTGCTGGACAGCACGCTAGATGACCTCCAGAAGGGCTTGGACGCCGGTCACTTCACCAGCGTAGACCTGGTCAGGGCTTACGTGGCCAGAATCGAAGAAGTCAACGATCAGCTCAGAGCGGTCCTCGAGATCAACCCCGAGGCAGAGGCCATCGCGAGAGAGCTGGATCTCGAGAGACGGAATGGTCAGCGGCGCGGCCCCCTGCATGGCATCCCCGTGCTCGTCAAGGACAACATCGGGACGCACGATGCCATGAACACGACCGGCGGCTCCTTTGCGCTGCTGGGCGCCACTCTCGGCGAAGATAGCACGGTGGTATCCAAGCTGCGACGTGCCGGGACCATCATAATCGGGAAGACGAACATGTCGTACTGGGCCGGCATGCGCTCACCGACCTGTCCGGAAGGCTGGTCGGCACGCGGCGGCCAGACGAAGGGAGCCTACTTTGCCGGTCAGAACCCGCTGGGCTCGTCGTCTGGCAGCGCCGTAGCGACCTCCATAGGCCTGGCCTGGGCGGCGTTGGGCACCGAGACGACGTCGTCCATCACCGGGCCGGCGCACGTAAACAACATAGTGGCCATAAAGCCGACCGTCGGCCTCACCTCGCGTCACCTCGTCATCCCCCTATCCCGACGTCAAGACTCGGTCGGCCCCATGGCTCGGACGGTCAAAGACGCCGCTCATCTACTGTCCGTCATTGCCGGGCCCGATGCCAAAGATAACTACACGTCGGCCATTCCCTTTGAACAGCTCCCGTCGTACGCGGATGCCTGTCGTCCGGGCGGCTTGCAAGGCAAGCGCATCGGCGTGATGCGAGGCTTTGACCGGTCGAAGCCTTACCTAGATCAGACGCTTCTTTTCAGCCTCCCAAGTTTCAACAGCTCGCTAGATGTGCTCACCAAGGCGGGAGCGAGTTTGGTCGACGACATCAACTACACGGACCTGGCGGAGTACTTGAAGTTCCCTATGAACGGAATGTGCATCTTGTCCGACGCGAGAGACCGGCTTCCCAAGGATTATCTCCGCCACCTAACGAAGAACCCCATCGGAATCTCTTCGCTGAGGGACCTGCGTCTCTTCGTCCAGGAGACCAAGCCAGAGGGAGAATGCGACACTCTTCTCTTTGACATGGCCTTGAGCATGGCTCCTCCGGAAAATTCCGCCTCGTTCTGGGGGAACTACACATTTGCCCACGACATTATGACCGAGCGAGGGTTAAGCACGGTAATGCGAAAGAACTCGCTCGACGCCGTCATGCTGCCCCCTTTGTACGCCAGTCTCGTGGCTAGCGTCTCGGGCTTGCCTGTCGTGACCGTACCTCTGGGTGCGACGCCGAGCGACACTGCCATTGTGAAGAACCCGGATGGGGGGGACACCAATATCATGGGGCCGAGTCATCCATTTGGCATTTCCTTTGTCGGTCCCGCGTTTAGTGAGGAATCGTTGATAGCGATAGCCTATGCCTTTGAGCAGGAGACTCGGGTACGTTGGGCAGTTTCACCCGCTGTACGGCCGCGAACAGATCTGCGAGATGTTGTGCGGAACAGGCGGTTTCAATAGTAGATGATAGGTGGAAATAAATGAACGATTTGCATGAGTCTTTAATTCTGGAGCACTTACACAGCGACGTTCGAGATGCACGAGCCTAGGACCTGAAGGTAAATCTTTGAATCGAGGTTATCGAACTATCGGGGTAAACCCTGCCATCGATAAGATAACGATTTAATATTCCTCCCATGGCCATGCCAACCACCTCCCTCGCTTTCCGACTGCATCAGCACAATGTTCGAGCTGCCAGAAGCCAAGCGGTGAGCAATACAGACACTCCATCTGGAACGCACCCTGCTGACGCCACGACAGGGTCCGACGCGAGGATTTGGAAGCCTCAGATGGCATAAGCCATATAAGCGATGACGACACCAATGCCGCTCTCAGGGCATCCTTGCAGGCTCAACTGGAAAAGTCTCTGAGATTCGACCTAGGCGACGCGAAACCAACGACGAACAAGGTCCGCGGGGAGGAAGCTACTCTGCAAGCTCCGCGCGATCTCAACGAGGGAGGAGACGACGGGGGCGAGTTCGACTTCCGGCTTTTCAGCACGGCGGGATCTGTCCCCAAGGTCGTGCTGGACGCGGATAGCGAATTGCCAGGCGACGGCGACATCGTAGCCAAACGACCACCAACACACTACCTCGCGAGTATCCCCGAAGAGTTGCGGAAAGAGTACGAGGTTGCGTCCGTGAGTGGGGAGGACGTTTTGGCTCGATCACGATGCAGGTCGTGGGGCCTCGAACTACCGTGGAAGGTGATTACGATCACGACGATTTCAAAGGCCGGTCTAAAAAGCGGATTGACAATGGAGAGCGCCGCCGATGCGGGCGCGGGCAAGAGGAAACGACCGGGGAAGAAGACGCGAATTGCGCTGCGGAAAAGGGAAAGAGTGGCGAGGGAGCGGCATGATCTGAAAGCCAAGCAGGAGGTGGAAAAGGCCGAGCATCTGAAGAACAAGAAGACGAAGCTGAATCGGACCAAGAAGTTGAGGAGGCGAGCAAAGGACAAGGAGAAGAAGCTGGCGACGGTCAACGCTGCTCCTGGGTCTGATGTCGTGTCGAACGGATCACAACACGGATAAAGACGTTAACAAAATGCTAGACGGACTCGGGGCAATGGCATAGATGGCGTAGTAGCGTAAAAATGATATTCGAGTCTAATCATCACGTGACCCCACTCTGCCCCATTGATTGAGCAATCCAGATATCCTCGTCATTCTTCCACCAGCTAAACCAAGCTTCTTCCGCAAGCCGACATGCGCATAGCAATCCCTCGAACCTTTATCCGCCGCCTCTCCTCACTACCGAATCCCTCCAAGATGGGCCAGAGCAGCCTTCTGCGCAACATCACCTCCGAAGAGGAGTTTACATCGCTGCTCCAGTCCACCACCTACGTAGTGGTGGATTTCACGGCCGACTGTAAATAGAGCCCTCATGACGTTGGGTCAAAGAGAAGAAAGAAAACGATGATAACAAGCTCTTTACAGGGTGTGGACCGTGCAAAGCAATCAGCCCAATCTTGGAGTCGCTGGCAGCAAAGTACAGCGTGCCCAAGACGCTTGCCTTCGCCAAAGTCAACGTCGACAACGTCGGGACCGTGGCGGCCAAGTACAGCATCACCGCCATGCCGACCTTCATGTTCTTCAAGGAGGCCAAGCAGGTTGCCGTCAACGGGCAGGCCATGATCCGAGGCGCGGATGTTTCGGCCCTGACGTCTGCCGCCGAGAAGATTGGTGGCCTGGCTGCCAGTCGCGCCAAGGAGGCGGGTTCCGCGAGCTGAGATGGGCTTGCTACGAGGACTCAATTGCTGGTGTAAACGGTGCGTCGTTGGACATTGTAACCACATATTCAAGTCTGAAATTACCAATTGGTCAGGCTGCTAAGCTAATATAAAATCGAAGTCGACGGTACGATTCATCCGGCTTCGCGAGTCACCTGCATGATGACTTTCGAGTCGCGGAGAACAATCTGTCATGTCACATATCGAGCTACCAATCACATGATTCCTCATAATTTTCCCGGCCGAGCGGCACCGTCCAGACGGATGACGGCCCCGTTAAGCATCGGATTCTCGATGATCTGAAGCACGAGCTGAGCAAACTCCTCTGGACGTCCTCCCCTGTTGGGGAACTCCATCGTTGCGTGCATGTGTTTTCGCACTTTTTCCGGCATCAGGCTCGTCATGCCGGTCTCGAAAAGGCTCGGAGCTACGGCGACGCAGCGTATGCCGTACCGTGCAAGGTCTCTCGCCATCGGCAGCGTCATGCTGGCCACGGCGCCCTTGCTCGCGGCGTAGGCGACCTGTCCGCGTTGACCGTCAAAGACTGCCGAGCTCGCGACCATGACGACGACGCCCCGCTCCCCTTCGGCATCGGGATCGACCTTGGCCATGTGCTCGACCGTCTGGCGTACGAGGTCGACGGTGCCGCGCAGGTTGACGGCCATGGTCAGGTCGAAGTTGTCCAGGTCGAAAGGAGAGCCGGATCTGTCCAAGATCTGCGACATTCAGCGTCGTCCTCTCTCGTGGAATGACCGCTGGGAGCGCACCGTCGCCGGTACAGATATGCCAGCCGCGGGGACCACACCGGCTAGAGGCCTCTTAGTCTCTTGCGCCCAGCGAGCAGCTTCACGGACGGCATCGGTGACGCTCGACGTGTGAAGAACGTTGCAGCGGATGAATCTGGCTGAGGAGCCGAGCTTGGCGGCGAGTGCTTCTCCCGCGTCGTTGCTCGTATCCAGGATGGCGACGTTGGTGCTTCCGCTGCGCAGCAGGCGCTCGACACAGGCGCGGCCCAGGCCAGAGGCGCTGAGCAAGACGTCAGACAGGATTTCTGCAACGGGAAGATCACGAGCTCACCCGCCGGAAACTATGAATGTTCGATTTTCGACCTTCATGCTTGCTCAGGTCGGGAGTGATTACGGGACGACGTCCAGGTCGACTGATCTGGACCTCGGCATCCAACAGCTCGACTGAGACCCGTAGCTTGTTATTCGCACAACGCGATCCTGCTGAGTCAGCCTCCGCCAAACATTTGTCTTAGGCGTGTCATGCTTCTGCTGCTTATCGGGAATCGTCACGAGCACCTCATCGTATCTACTATCTACAACAGCATCGCCTAAAACCTCCGAGCCCGCGTAAAGAGTGTTCGCGACGATTCATCATGACGAGGCCGCGCCGATCGTCAGGCGCTAGCGACGAAAGCGTTGGCGTCGACCAGGTACGGGCCGCTCGGCATCGGCCGGACCAAGGTTCAAGCTGACGCGCCTGTTGCAGGAGCTCGGAAGCATGTACGACTACCTGGCCAAGATCATCCTGCTCGGGCCCAGCGGCGCGGGAAAGTGAGTGACGACCGACGCCACGGAACGAATGATTGCAGGCTGATGCCGTTCAGGTCGTGTCTGTTGCACCGCTTTGTCAAGAACGAGTGGCGCGTGCTGTCGTCGCAGACGATCGGCGTCGAGTTTGCGAGCAAGATTATCAAAGTCGGCACCGGAGCGCGGCGTAAGCGCATAAAGCTTCAGGTTTGTCTTGGCTACGACGTCCCCGTGATTTGCCGCTCACTGACGATGTGGCAGCTCTGGGACACGGCGGGCACCGAGCGGTTCCGATCAGTCTCGCGGTCATACTATCGGGGCGCGGCCGGCGCCATTCTGGTCTATGACATCACCTCTCACCAGTCCTTTCAAGCGCTACAGGCATTCCTCAACGACGCGCGGGCGCTGGCGTCGCCCAACCTCAGCGTCATGCTGGTGGGCAACAAACTGGATCTCGCCTCGGGCTCGCTCATCGACACGAGCATCCCTCCGCCGACGCCGAGCAGCGTGGGATCGACGTCGACCTACATGGCCGGCACGATGGGCAGCTCCCTCTCACTGGCGACCATGGGGCCGGCCGGCAGGGATCGCGGCGGCTCCATCATCGGGTCGGCTCACGGGCAGCGGGCCACGGTCGCGCCCGAGGGCAGGGACATAACCCGCGCGGACGCCAGCCGATGGGCGAGCCAGGTCCGCATCCCCGTCGTGACGGAGGCGAGCGCGCTGAACGGCGAGGGCGTCGAGGAGATATTCGAGCGGCTGGCGCGCACAATCCTCACCAAGATCGAGCTAGGCGAGATCGATCCGGACGATCCCATGAGCGGCATCCAGTACGGCGACCGCGGCGCCTGGGGTGCCAGCGACGGGGGCAGCATCAAGAGCTCCGTGACGGGCGTCACCATCGACGACCCCATCGGCGGCGTCCGGAGGCGGCGGAAAGCCAAGAACAAGACGCAGAACTGGGGGCTCAGGGACTGGGAGGAGGTCTTTACGCTGACCAGCAGGCGTCGCGGCCGGGGGTGCTGCTGAGGTGGCGTCGGCGTCTGGCATCGATTCGGCGTCTATCTTAGGCGGGAATTTGCTTCTTTTTCTCTTTTGTTTAGCCGGTGGGTGGATTGTCTGGGTGCTCGCGATACTCGATCGACTTATAAGCAGGATCAACCACATGGGATAGGAGACAGGTATATCGAACGAGGCTGTTGGTCTCATCAACCACACGGAATAGGAGACGGGCATATTTGAACGTGACTTTTGGTCTTTTGCATCAAAGCTACTTGCTGACCGGAGTATGGTGTTGTTGGTTGAGCGGGCTTCCTACGGCTTGTCATTATTGAATAGACGTGTCTGTCGCCAACGAGGCACGAGGTTACTCGGGGGGAACGCTTTGAGGGTCGTCCTACTACGTGGCAGAGACCCATGGGCCATACTACTGTGTTCATAATTCATACGCACGCAAGCACATACATACATCTATCTCTTTGGCCCCGGTTATACATTCAAATGGTAACCAGGACAAAGGTGGCGATGAACTAGTAACAGACACTACTCCGTGAGGGGTCTCAAGGAGGGTGGCAAAAGAGACCCCCCCCCCCCTTTGGTGATAGAGTGTGATGGCTTTCATAGCCTCGTTTCCTTTATGGTAAGTCAAGAGTGGTAGGGTCTCTGCTCACGGGTTGCAGTAGTTCATGGTCCCTTTCGTCAAGTTGTCTGAGAAAGCGGTTGCCAGCTTCACGACCCCTCGAGGCCGTTGTTGCCTTTCGACGACTTGCTGAGTGTTTGACTTGCAACTGACACTCCTGTTCACTGCGGCAATAGCTATGAGATATATCTTGTTGCGAGTGCCCTGATCTTGTGTGAACATCTCGCCGTAACCAGTGCCGATTGTCAAGACCCTGACAACGCTGCAGGTGAACCCTAGTCCTTGATGAGGAGTATACGAGTTCGTCACACGTAGCAACGATGCTGCGTTGGCCCATCTCTCTATCCGCATACTACGTATTCGAGGAGTATATGTTAGATTTGTTATCGCTCATCCTGCTCTGGTTGAATTTCACCTTGGCAAATCAAGTCTAGAACTGAGCCCGAAGACACAGGAAATGCCATCAGAGCTCAACGGCGCTGCTCTCGCCGAGATATCGGCTCGGGTTCATTCGAGATGGAAGGTCGAGGGAAAAAAGTCACACGTGCCGCTCGACGTGCTGTGGACTCGGAAAGCGGTTCGGCAAAGTCCTTTGGCGACTCATGTCTCCAGGGTGAAAGATGAGCTGCTCAAGACGGGATCGCAGGACGAGACGACGTACGATTCGGCGTTTAGGATGCTCATCGATGAGGCTCGGGATCTTCCATCAGACTCGTACTCACGAGACTTGGTTGAGATGACGGAGAATGCAGTTCAGCTGCTGCAAGACATCATAGAGGCTCGATCTGATACCGGCACGCCGACCAGAGACCGCGGTTCCTCTAGGGTGGTGGCTCGACAAGTCTCGGTCGGCAACGACGCCGTGGCGAAAATACTCGGCAGAGCCAGGGCGGGAGCGAACGGAGGACGCTGCACCAAGTCCAAGGTCGTTGCTTGCCCTTCTCCCGCCTACGCCCAGGTGATGAAGGAGTTTGGCCTCGAGGGCGTCGCGGCCTACCCCGTCTTCCTCGGCTGTTGGTGGATGGCTCTGTTGCTGTGCGACTTCGACGACTGGCGACAGGATTACCTCGCTATACTCGATTACTCGTTCTTCTTCGAGTACAACGTCGATAGGGTGGGCAGGGGTCGATCGTCTTCCGCCTTGCTGGGTGAGATACTGGCGATGTGGGACATGCCGGATCTCTCGACCGAGCTGCGTCTCCGCAGAGCGCACATGCTCCTTTCCATGACCTTTTTCGACCTCAAACGCACCCATGAGAGTGAATTCCGCGGCAGGGAGACAGACGGCTTGACGGCGTGGGTTCACTCCGACAGGGACGCGTGGAGGGATTTTAAAGCCCTCGACTCCGGCGGTTTCGCCCACTGGCTCTCCTTCGCCAGCGGAGTGGAGGGCCGGGACGACATGATGCTCTCCGGCCTGGTCAACGACTGGGTCGATCTCGGGCCTGACCTGCGCTATCAGGAATGCAACCAGTCCGTCCTAGCCCTGACGCGCGGATCGCTTGCTCTGGACGACCTCTTACGCTGCTACGAGCGGACGGTGTGGATGCTCAACGCGAGTTTCGTATCTGGTCGTCGTCATGTCGGCTGTCTGACCATCATCGCTGCTTGCATATGGGAGCTGTGTAACCATCGACAGGACGTGTGGCGATATTTCTCCCTTGGTTTCGACCTCTGCCCTGCGGTTGAGTCCCTTGATCTCTACAAGGTTGCTGAGCTGGCTGACTGCTACACTACCGATCTGCTACCAAGGGAAGTGGTGGGCGACGGTGACGTGTTGCGCGTCCGTCGTAGACGTCATCCATATCGCGTCTACGTCCAGGGGGTGGAACACAGCGGGAGCGTCCAACTCGACACTGAGGTCTGCGACGCCGTTGAAGGGGGTTTGCTTCCAGCCAGCATGGTAGAGTATCAGATCATCCTCCCTCGTCTGCTGCGTAGGGGGGAGATAGGGGCGGAGGCGTTCCTCAAGTACATGGATAGCCATTACTGCGCTCACTTTGCGGACGTGGTGCGGTCTGGTCATCGACAACGGTTCTGTAGGGGATATGGTCGGGCTGTTGCGGCGCTGGTTATGGAGGGGTGGTGGTCTGGGTTGTATCTTGCGATGGGGGTTGGGAGTTTGATTGAGGCGAGGCCTGATTATATTGCGAATGATCGTCTGCATTAATGGAGGATGCTTCTATACGGATACTCCGTAGAGGATTGAAGTGTTGATGAAGACGTCTTTTTTCTTCGTCTGACGTGTCTTGGTTGTTTACTGTATTCAAGATGAATTTCATGGGCTGGTCAGCTTGTTTATTATGCTGGACACAGTAGTCATTGGTTAATAGTCACTGGCCCGGTGATGGTGATGGTGATAGAACTCGTGATGCCTTAAAGATTATCCGTATCCATAAAGCGAACAGGGTTCATCGCAGTAATCAGATATCATATCGCGGTACCTCTCTTTACTTGCAAACTTCACCACGGTAAAGGTATACGAGCATTCGAAGGGATACGAAGTGTGACGCCAAGAAGGGAGAAGTGATAGATTGAGTTTTTCCTTTCCTCTATGACGTCCTTTCATCTTATAATCTTTTCCATCTCCTTCATAGACTGAGGGGAACTCACGGTATCAACTGTCTTTGCCTCTTTTGCTTCAAGAGCCATGATTCTCTCGTGGATTATAGCGCTGGTGAGCATCATTCAAACCTTGTCCCATCATCCTACCTTAGTAGTATTTGCTCAGCCTCAATCTTCAGATACTTGCTTATCGGCTCGCTCTATGCGTCCATCGGATCTTCTTCCACCCTCTGTCCCGATTCAAAGGTCCCTGGTATCTATCCGCTTCCTACATCCCTCATCTCATCCAAAACTGCGTAACCGGCACATGGGTCGACGTAATCCCAAAGCTGCACCGGAAATACGGCCCCATCGTACGCATCGGACCCAACCATCTATCCATCGACGGCTCTCTGGCCTGGACGCAGGTGTTTCTCTATCGTGATGGGAGGGAATACCTGAAACAGCCTGGCTTTCACGGCCCTCAAGGCCAGCACAGCATCATAGGAGCCCCGTCGACGCGCAAGCATAGGAGTCATCGTCGACAACTGGCTCGGGGCTTCAACGAGCAGGCCATCATCGATCAGGAGTCCGTCGTGTCCGGCTACGTCGATAAACTGGTGCGGCAGATAAGCCATGACTCGGAAAGGGGCGAAGCCGTGAATGTCGTCGACTGGTTCAAGTTCCTGACCTTTGATGTCATCGGAGACTTGACGCAGTGCGAATCCTTTCAGTGCTTGGACAAGAAGAGGTTTCATGACCTGGCCCTGATGATCTTTACGGCTATCCGAGGGAACGGTATCAGGAGGATCCTTCTGGCGTACACTACCTGGGAAGCACCGCCTTGGGTTCTGAAGAGGGTCCCCATCGTCAAGTGGTTTCTCCAAGTTGAAGCCTGGATATTTCAAAGAGCGAGAGCGAGAATCAGTCTCGGCGTCCGAGGAAAAGACGGCCGATCCGACTTCTTCAGCCAGATGCTCTCACCACGCGACGGGGAGGAAGTGATGACGGAGCAGGAGATGCTAGCAAACGCCTTGCTCCTCATCGTAGCCGGCGGCGACACCGCGGCCACCGCCCTTTCCGGCCTATTCTTCTACCTGGCTCAGAACCGAAAGGCGTACGATACGCTGGCGGAGGAGGTTCGTGGCAGGTTCAAGGAGAAGGCGGAGATTGGCTTTCGAAGCTGTGCGACGTTGCCGTTTCTGAATGCTTGTGTTCAGGAGACGATGAGGCTTTATCCTCCTTCTCCGGAGATTCCGACGAGGGTATCTCCTGGGGATGTTATAGACGGCCGTGAGGTACCAGCCGGTGTGAGTCTTTTTTTCCCATCGTCTAAGTGATGAATCTGACCTGTGGAAATTTCAAAAGACGTTGATCAACGTCTATGCAAGTGCAACGGGCCGGAATCCGAGTCACTTCTCAGAACCAGACCTCTTCCGACCCGAGAGATGGCTTCCACCCACGCACGCCCTCTACGACCCTACCTTCCGTGACGACGACCTCTCCGTCTCCAAGCCTTTCAGCTACGGACCGCGAGACTGTCTGGGACAGAGCCTGGCCCTGCACGAGATCCGGCTGACGGCTGCTCGGTTGCTGTTCCATTTCGACTTTGAGATGGTGCCTGGTCAGGAAGGGTGGAAGAGCGGGCAGAGGATGTTTGTGGTTTGGGAGAAGCCGCCTCTGTTTATTCGCTTTCGGCGGCGATGAGCTTGGTCGTTTTTATGAATAGGTAATCACTTATGATACCGTTTGATATCTACCTGTTTAAATTGGTTGTCTAGTTTAGTGAGAACAGACCCTTTCTATCCTTTTCCACAGAGGTGATAATCATAATCTAAGAGATGACTTATGATCTGATAACAATGATATCAACTCTACTCACTCCGTAGTTCTAGACGCAATTGTCCGAAGTCGGCGTGTCAGTTTGCTGCAGCTTCGACTTTGGTCTGAGAGACTGCTGAGAGGTGACGTAGCTCTGGTACTCCTTCAAGCAGAGGCACCTCTGAAGAGGAGACAACCGGAAGAATAGGCTAACGTTCAATAATTCATGGCAAAATCAAGAGAAAGGACGATGAAGAGTCTAGGCTGGCAGTTTCCAAGTCCGTCTACAGTCATCTATCTGGCTCTCGCGTCAACCCGGCAAAGACCCTCTCATCAACCATCCAGAGCCGCCTCGTAAGAGCAGTCGTATGTATGTGCCAATACGCAGCTGACGCCATCTCCCCTCCGAATGGCGATATTTTAGCGACATGCACCGTCTATGCATTGCTCGTCAGGCACATTTCCAGATAAGAACACATGCACATCATCACAACGACGACGACATGTCCGCTGGGCCCGGCAATGCAACCGGACGGGGGAATATCAACAAAAGAGCGGCCATGCATCCTTGCAGAGGAAGAGAGGGACCGCGAGATAAGGGGTGGCAGCGAGGCCAGATGCAGAAGGTGGAAAGCCGGGGGGGAAAAAGGTGTCACCATCGATCCGAAGTCGGACTACATTCTCCAAGAGACGAATCCTCTAGAGTCCATCAGTCGTTCTTTTTTCCTCTCGTCAACGACTCGAGACGAGGCGAGACCCTTCTTTGAAATTCAGTGTGGAGGCATCGAATGCAAGCAACCTTCTGGATAGGGAAAGTCGATATCAACCAGCCGAGACCACGACCGTGGTTCTCTTCCCATTGTCAACGGCGGTGTACAAGACTCGAAGAGATGGGTGCGCTTCCTTTGACGATATGATGAACGAGTCGTCAAGGAGATTCAGAGATTCGTACGTACGTACACGTATATGTATGCGTTTTAAGCGCCGGGTAAGGCTTCTTCGGAGACAAAAAACGAGGCGTGAAAAAAAAGGGGGGGAAGCGGAGAAGGTTGTACTAGAAGCGGATCGTCACCTGCGGGAAGAGGATACAAATCGGACGAGGTAAAAGGAAAGACGACCTTTTATTGGTTGTGTAAGAGAGTTGGAGAAGATGAGAGGGAGATTTGGAGCACGACAGATGACGACTGTCCAATAAGTTGAAAGAGGAAAGCCGGGGGGGGGGGGGGGGTGGCGGTGGGGAATTAAACTGGGGGTCCGCCGCGGGCGGGCGAAGATAATAACGGGGTTCTTGAACATTGCCCACCTGTCCGGCTCGATTGAA
>PDHP01000122.1:24999-106564 GCA_003339455.1 Ophiocordyceps camponoti-leonardi (nom. inval.) | reverse complement strand
CACCCTCTATCGATCGTTTCCAGCCGACTCTTCGCTGATCTGGGTTTCTTCGCATCCTCAGACGCCTTCACTGGTTCAGAACCGTCGGCCGGCACGAGTCTCGGCTCCCTTCGCCCACCCTCCCCCCCCCCCCCCCCCCCCCCCCCCCCCCCCCCCCCCCTCCCCCCTTTCCCCCCCTCCCCCCCCCCCCCCCCCCCCCCCCCCCCCCCCCTTCCTTGCAAGTCTTCCTGCTGCGCCCTACTCAGGTCAGTCGCATGTTTCAAGCTGCGTGTCCCTTGTGCCCACCAGCACTTGCCCCCCTCTCCTTTCGGTGACGTCTTGCCTCCTCATCGTCTCGCACTACGTTTGCGTCATGCCAGCCGGTGCCTTCGTTTACTGACAGATGCTTGGTTCTAAGGTAACCCTTTGACACTAGCGTTCGCCGCATTGCCTCGTTGGTGGCCAGGTTGATATACGGGCCTCGCCCAGCTCCGCGGCCCTCCGCCCTCCCTCTCTGCAATTTCCCCGCTTCTTCAACCACAATCATGCCCTTGGCAGACAGTACAGATCAGGAGCCCCAAAAGGCGGGCATCCAGGTTCAGACGACGACGATTGCGACGCTCGAAAAAGCAGCGCTCCCCGCGACGACAGTGACGGCATACCCGAATTCGTTCGAACGATCGCCATGTCCCAGCGGTCACACTTCGCCCGGATCAGACAGGAGCCAGAACCCATTTGACACGGATGTCGAAGCCATGATGACGAACGGCTCAACGGACAAGCACCCTCGTCCCAGCGTCGTACTCAATCGGCAAAACGACGCCCAGGTTTGGCCGGGTAAAGACCACTGGAAACAACGCGCCAAGGCGGCCAAGCGCCAACGCAGTTGCACCTACATGTCTCGCCTCGACCGCCGCACCAGAATTGCCGTCAAGATCCTTGTTATCGTCCTCGTTATTGGCATCGGCTTTGCCGTCGGCTTTGGTATCAGCAAGCCGCTGAATGCGCCCATTTGGGGTAAAAACACGCCTTGACGTCGGACTTTTTTTTCACCTTCCGTCTGGTCTGTCTTTGTTTTTCTTTTCTATGTTTCCTTAACCTCATTTTCTTCTATATCCTCTGTCGCTTGGTTCGGGTTGGGCTGGCTAGCGAAAAAAAGCAGTTGTTGGATGAAGCCCTTGTACATATACACTCGCGCGCGCTCGCACACACGCGCGCGCGCGCAGACGCACTCTCACACGCACTCTCTCATGCACTCTCACAAACACACTCACACTCACACTTCGACCGGGGGAAGATAGCACAGCCTGGCGTTACAGGAGTTTTGGGGGGATGCAGGGAAGGAAGGGTCTCTTGTCGTCGGACTGGCCGGGCAAACGACGACACATTCGCTCAAGGACAATTGTTGATGGATGGGGCTGCCAGGAGGGGTGCGAGCGGCAACCTCGCGGGAGGGCCCCAGGCGGATAGAGGGCGCGCGTCCGTGTGGACGACTAATAATGGCTAGATTCGGGTCACGGGACGGTTCTACCATTAAACTGGCAGGTCGTGCTCGAGGACGAATAGAGATGATGATGCAGCGACCTGCGAAATACATACATACATACACACATACACACATACAACATACTCCGTCCAAGACGAGGATACAGTTGCGATACTACTAGGTATAATGCGCTGCGTTCCTGCGTAAGCGCTGGTTTCTTTGCCAAGTGTTTTGTTTGGCTGGAACACGTCTCCCCCTGCCATTGCACCACACTCATGTATCCGCACCTACAACTTGACAAGTAGCACGGAGTGTGTACGGACGTATCCTCGTGTGTTAGATGGAGGTTCAGACGTTCAAGCGCCAGTGCTGTTCCTCCGCGGTCCTTTCCTGGGCGCGCAATGCGTTCTTTTCCATGCCCTATTTCTAGTCCTATCTCTACTTCTATTCTTATCCCTGTTCTTTTTTTCTTTCTTTTCACTTTGCGCGGCTCGTCACTTTCCCTCTTCTTTTCACTTTGCTTTTCTCTTCCCTTCTTGGCTATCCTTGCGAATACTTCTTCACTTCTTTCCTTTTTTCCAACCTTTTTTCCCATTGTTTTCCTTTTCATTCCCTTTCCCTCTCTCTTCATACTTCCTTTTTTCCACGCAATCTATTCGTGTGGTCGCACCGCTTACCTACCTAGGTAGGTGCGAATAGTCCCCGTAGACAGGCGACTATCGGTGATGTTAATAATGGAGTGAGTGGAGGGGGGCGTGAAGCTTCATCAATCCGTACTATGTACAAGAGTCTCTACCGGTCCAGACCAGCAGATCGGCTTGGATGGACGGGAAACCTCCTCGCTATCCTCCGTGACTGGCCACCGCAGCGCGCATGGCCCTGCGCACTGTAGCCCCCCCTTTCTCCCCAGATTGAGGTCCTTGGCCCGCTGCACTGTAGCGCTGCCCCGCCCTCCTCTTCCCCGCCCCCGTCTCTGCAGGCTCATCATCAGCAGGTCTTTTTTGAGTTGCCGTCGTCTGTGCGAGACTTCCCGGCCTGCTGTGGATTACAGTGCGGCGGGACGCACAGATACTCTTCTAAACCCTCCCCCACCCGCCGCCGCCGCCGCCGCCTCGCTATCGCGTCGAACAGATGTGCCTTCGTATTCCTACTGGGCTTCCCTATCTCTCTTGAATCAATCGTTTGTACGGATAGGTACCTACCTAGGTGCCAGATAGGCCGGCAACGCTCCTTGGGACCAACCTACATATTATGTACGGACACTTTTATATACTTGACAACAACCTGATTGACCATGAAATGTAATCTGGGTGGTGGTGCTGCTGCTGCTGCTGCTACTACTGCCTCGCTGATATTCTTCCACCAGAGACCGTTCCCTGCCCGTCGAGAATCTCGCCCGCCCACCGATAACCTCGTCTTCCAGATTCGCCGCCACCCTTTCCTTGCCTCGCCTCCGGAGACAGCACCCCATTCTCGATCCAGCTTCACTTGTGCGACTCGTCGCGATCCTTGTCAGACGCGAGCATTTCCCCCTAGCTCGTCAGCCTGCGCCTCAAATGGCCGCATCACCCTGTCCGCCACCGACATCGCATCACCTTCTCGTCGCTAGCCTTGGCCGCCATGTTGGTCGCCGCATCAAGAGAGGGGGGCAACAGAATATGTATGAGTGTGCTACCAAAACCTCGGCTGCATTTTGGCTCGGCCTCTTTTGCGGCCTCGCGAGCTGTGAAAAGAAAAAAAAAACCGATTCAAAGGAAAACGCGAAATACAACACAATGCGGGTTATCTGGTATGATCACAGCGAGTCTCGCCGTCTCCCAGGCAGGAGATTCCCGGCGTAAAGTCATGATTCTCGTGGGCCTCGCCATGTGGCGTAGTATGTAGGTATGTAGGTGTACATATTTGAGTGAGTAGTTCGTGTGTGGGTTTGCGGGTGTGTGTATCGCGGCTCGGGCCTTGCCTGGCCGTCTCCTACCGGATGTGGCGTTCGCGGCCGAACTCGCGTCCGGAGGCCCATCAGACGTTTTGGTATAGCAACAGGGGTTCACCGACGTTCTCGATCTCGGGTATCGTGCATTTGAGGTCAAAAGCCTTGGACAGAACGATCTTGAATATCTACCCGGACTACCTGTCAGTCTCTCGAACAAAACTCTTCTTTACGCGGAGGGCAGGTCGTGTTTACCTTTTGTACGTTGATGCTATGGCTGGTGCTGGAAAAAATCAACGACGCTCGCATGGCCTTCGCGAACCGCCTCGCCTGTATAAGTGTGTTCATAATGATTAGTGACCGTCAGCCTCTCTAGTCGACGCCGATGCCGCTTACCTGATTCGAAATCTCCTCCTGGTCCTGGGGCGGAAAGTTGACGAAATGATCGTACTTTGTTCCGACCAGAATGGGAATGGCTGTCTTATTGAAGCCCCGACCCTGGCGATACCACTCCTTGATGCTGTTGAGCGTGCTCTTTCTCGTCAGGTCGAACATGAACAGGATCGCCACTGCGTCGTTACACACGAGCGGCAGCATGTTGACGAACTCGCGCTGGCCGCCCAGGTCCCAAATGGAGAAGGTGATTTCCGTATTGCGGATCGATATCGTCTTCTCCATAAAGTTAACGCCGAGCGTCTGGATATAGTCCTCGTCCCAGCTGCCCTCGACGTATTTCACCATGAGGGACGTCTTGCCGATCTGGGCGTCACCCACCATGCCCACCTTGATCACCACGTGGTTGCGGCCGTTGGGAGGTTCGTTAGAGCCCTGCCGGTAGTCGCTGCCAGATGCATGCTGCGGTGGGTTGGACATTTGACTGCCGGGCCTCGAGAGGGGGGCGGACACGGGCGGCGTCTGACGAGCGGCGTTGTCGTCATCGTAACGAGGGCTGCCAGGTGCTTCTTGGTGGGCATGAAAACCGTTGCTAGAGGCGACAGGGTGAGGGGAGCCTTCGATGCCGCCGAGGGTGTCGTCGAGGCCGTCGTGAGATGCAGGACGAGGTAGCTCCTGCGGTTGCTCCTGATCTGCTGCCGGCTGATGATCCATCTCAGCACAGCCGCCGTCAGGCACCACGGGTTGCGTGGGTGAATCCAGCTTGGGCGATAGTATTCGGTGAGGATGACGCTTGCCGTCGATAGCGAGAAAGAAGGTCGATAAAAAAAAGCCGTGCCAGGCTATTCAGCTGGCCCTCGGATGCATTCGCCCGGTGCGGAGGGCAGCGGCGGCACACTGCACGCTGAGCTCACGAAGGCCTCCGCCTGAATGCTGCTTCCTAGCTACGAGCTAGTCCGTTGCCAGCAGACGGGCGATGAGAGGGGAGAGACGCGGAGAGGGAGAAAGAGTTGAGCAATCGTCAGTCCAGCGAAGAGGCAAAATGGATGGAAATATGGGGAAAGACGAGATGCAGCAGCCCAACCAACGGGGAGCGGAATGAAGCCCCCAGGCACGGAGCTAAAAAGGGGAGAGGGGGGGAAGCGGGTAGCGGGTACGGCCACAGCCTCAGCCATCGAGGTACCCTTTCGCGCCGCCAACGCCACTAGGCCTACTTTCCACGCGCTGAGTTAGTGGGTACTACTGTACAGCAATTACTCAACCGCGGGCGGCCGGAATTCCACGGCAGCGCGAAGGACCCCGGCACGTGCTGTTGACCGAGACAGCGCCTTTGGAGTTTGGAGGACGACCAAGACAACCAGAGCCATAACAGGCAACATTCAAGTAGGAAATCCACCGTACCTTTCATTCTGCACACAGATAAAAGGCTCTTGTGACTCTTCGGCAGTCCGTCGTGTAGTATGTAAGCTGCAACTCGCTCTTCTAGCTCCCACTAAAGGTCTCTGGGCTCGGTTTCTTCAGCTCGCAAGGCGTAGACTATCGACATCGTAATAACGGATTCGATATGCGATTGGCATCTTCCTGCCCAAGGGTGGAGCCCTTCGTCTAATCAAGGGCTCAGAATGTGCATAAACTCTGAATCTCCGAGAGCAATAACAATATGTACATATACGTTGACTATGACGATGTCTTTGAGTAAAGCCCCGTGTCTTCAAAGAACTTGCTATTCGCTTTGTGAGTGCGGATACACTTCTGCACCTTGGCCTAATGATCGTGTTGTCGTTGATCGGTGATCGATCCTGTGAAGAGAATCAAGTTCCACTTCATTCTTTCAGCTCCCCCTCCCCCTCTAGGACCCCGGCAAAACCCAGCTTATTCATCCCATCTACGCATTCACTATCCGTACAACTACAAGGCCACAACTCTGATGCCCATTCAGATTCGGCCTCTCCTGCGTAAGGACTGGATTTTTTATCCGTACAATACACATCACCGTTGAATGCAACCAACTTGGCGCGGGCTCTTACATTTAGCTTTCCGAGATTGTTCACTGTCTCGGCCCGCCGCCTATGCATTTGGGGTGCCCGCTAGTCAACCTCGATGGGGGGCCGAGGCACCGATTTCTCCTTGGTACCAAACCGAGCCTCACCTCCAGCCAAGCCTGCTCTTCCACGTCTGAGGCGGCAGTGAGGAAAGGCAGGAGCCCATAGATTTTCTTCTTCGTCCCGCTCGCGTGTTTCTTGCCCGTCCGCAACTCGTTTCACTTTCATCGTTTCAGGTTGCGTCCCTCCGATCTTTTCAGTCGAGAATGGACCGATCCTCGGAGCGGCTCTTCATCGCGACGTCACGTGCTAGGGATCCCTTCGGACCCTGACCAATTGTCGCTTCCCTTTGGGCTCCACCGCAGAGTTACTATCACCGATTGCGATCCCTACTGGCTTATCTCTTTTTTGGCGCCAAAATTATTCCTCGTCGACCGCTTCCATCCTCTGCCGTCCGCCACTGACCTCGCGTGAAAATTAGACGCCTTCTCCTCCTCTCCATATTAATTGCAGAGCTTCGGTGTCTTTGGGTTGGCATGGCGTCTGTATCACGCTGTCTCCGCACCGCCGCTCGGCCCGCCGTCCTTCAACTGACCGGCGCCGCTGCCCGCCGTGCCAGTCCCGTGGCCGTCCGCTTGCCGGCCCGAGGCTTCTCCGCTACAAGCATCGGTACGCCTATCCTCTTGCACTGCATTTCGGATGCCATAGCCTTCCTGTTCATGTTGGGAGAGTGACTCTGTGAGTCGGTCGGCTGGGAGTGTAACAGCAGCGCCGGTTCCGAAAGACAAACAACACAAGCGAGAGAAGAAACACAAAGCCTGATAGACATCATCACAGCTATGCTCCGCAGGTACACGGCTGACCACGAGTGGATTGATCTGTCTGCCGATCGAAAGTCGGGTGTCATCGGCATCTCCGAGTACGCCGCCGAGAAGCTGGGGGACGTCGTCTACGTCGAGATGCCCGAGACCGGCAACTGGATCGAACAGGGCGACAGCTTCGGCGCAGTCGAATCCGTCAAGAGCGCCAGCGACATTAACGCGCCTATCCGCTGCAAGGTCGTTCAATGCAACAGACTTCTTGAGGAGAAGCCAGCTACCATCAACTCGGTGCCCGAGGACGACAGTCATGGAGGCGGCTGGATCGTAAAGGTCGAGGTCGACGAGAAAGGCGCCGAGCAGGTCGATGGCCTCATGGACATTGACAAATACAAGCAGTTCATATCGGAGGACAGCGATGACGCAAGCTCATAGCTTGGAGAGGCTTTGCAGCGGCTATTCATGAGAAAGAGAGAGGTCAGGATACGCCGCCGGCGGAAAAGCTTATTAGACTCCTCATGCCAGGGGTCTTGTAAGAAACTATGTTCCTCCCTCGCCCTACACATCGCATATGTTGGAAGGGAGATTTTGAGCGGCGGGGGCCCTGCGGCAGTAGCTCAACCGATGCCGTGCAGGCAGTGTACCATGCACCATGCTTCATCTGCAGTAGCATAGGACGGGAGCAATTTCTGGTGAAAATTCCTCCGAGGCTTGTGATAAGCAGCCAAGCTCTCTTCTCGCTCGTGCGTCTGTTGTGTCGTCGCTTTCCTGCTCTACCGGATCTCATCTCAGTCTTTCCTCGGTGAGACCTTGGGTTGCCGGGGGCGGGCCTTCCGGCCTTTTCCGCGCCGCGTTGACGACATCTAGAATCTTGTCGGCTCCCCGGCTGACGAGATCGAGAGCAGCCCGCTTCCCCAGCTGTTCGGCGGCTGCGGCGGTGGTGACAGTCTCGGTCAGCTCGATTTCGGCAGCCTCTGTTCCGGGGGCCGAGACGACGGCGGCGCGAAAGCGCAACTGTCCAGTCTCAAGCCAATGGGTCTCAACGCCAATAGGCACGCTACAGCCGCCTTCAAGTGTGCGCATGAGGCTCCTCTCGGCCAAGCAGGCAAGGGTGGTGGGTTCGTCGGCTAAGCGGCGCAAGGCCCCAAGGACGCGCTCGTCTCCGGCGCGGCACTCAACGGCGAGGGCGCCCTGACCAACGGCGTGAAGGATGCCGCCTCCGTCCTTATCAAGATACTGGGATATGCGGTCACCCAGGCCCATACGCTGCAAGCCGGCTGCGGCGAGGACGAGGGCGGCCATTTCCGGGTCCTCGTCGAGCTTGCGCAGGCGCGTCTGAATGTTGCCGCGGACGTCCTTGAAGCGCAGGCTGGGAAAGCGGCGGGCGAGTTGGGCAATTCTTCGGACGCTGCTGGTGCCGATAATGGCGCCGTCCGGAAGATCGGCCAGCGTCTTCCAGCCCTTCTCGCGAGCGAGGCTGGCCTTGATGACGAGGGTATCACGGGGATCCTCGCGGCGGCCGATGCAGCCCAGGACACAGCCGGAGGGCAGCGAGGTCGGCATGTCCTTGAGCGAGTGGACGACCATGTCGAGTTCTCCGGCAACGAGCTTGTCCTCGAGCTGTGTAGTCCACAGGCCTTTGCCGCCGAAGTCGTAGAGGGCCGTCTGCTGGTCGCGGTCGCCTGTCGTCGTCATACTGCGCACCGGAAAGGAGTGATCCGGGAAGAGTGCTTTGAGAGCGGAAACGACGATATCTGTCTGGGCGAGGGCGAGGGGTGACTGCCGTGTGCCGACGGTCATGACGCCGTCAGAGGCATCGTTTGCTGGCGTCGGTTCAGCCATTCTTGTGCCTCTTCTCGTGATCCTTGGTGACAGGAACAGGGGAGAAAACAAGGAGAGCAACCGAGCAGAGATCACAGGGTGCGCCAAAATCGTGGAAATGCAAGAGAAGGAGACGAAGGATGACGAGAAGAGGTCGGACGAGATTTTGTCTCTCCAACAGCAAACTTGCCGGACAAGCCAAGGTGCGACAAATCGACTGCAAGATGACCTACCCTAGAGTAATTTGGCCAAAGCGAGGATGCATCTTGCACCTCCCATCTCATGACGAATGCCATGAGCCTATGACACAACTTTTATGGTCTGATCTTCAAAATGTTCAAGTCTGTACTCCGTAGCAAGCATCAGTATTCGGACGATTACTTATAGAGCTACAGCTTTGGCCTTTCCATTCTACCTATCCGCGTTCATTTGCATTTTCCTTTCTGTATCGTCAGACAGTTTGCAGCCAAACCCTTTCATAGAAAAGACATTATACGGGATGCCCTCGTTGATGAAGACGTTCCTGACAGCGTCACTTGTGACGGTACTGGCAGCAGCGCGGCCGGAGAAGACATCATCGGTCCCGGCCGGGTCACCGACGCCTTTCTGCGAATGCGGATACACGTACTGCGGTTCGGTGCTCATGGCGATGGGTGAGAAATTTCCTTCCACCAACTTCCTCCTAGCTTCCTGAATCGCAGATGGTACACATATGTATGTGTGTATAATACGGTACGGCTTACAGCCAGCCGCAGACAAACCATGGACCGAGAAGCAGCTGGCTGAGGCCTACTGCAAGACGCCCAAGGCCAGCTGCAGCAACGGCCGGCCAGCTTCGGACCCGCGGTCGGCTCTCTACCTATGCCTGTGCGACGACGCCGGCCAAAAGGTGGGAAACAAGCTGCATCTCCTCTGCGGATGCGACAGTTGCCTGGTCGTCGGGCCGGATTATCGGGGCCGGTGTGAGACGCCGTGCCACGCGGGGGGGTAGTAAGGAGGAAGGGATTTGGTAACGGCTTTTTAAGAGAGAGGTGATGGAGAAAGAGAGAAGTACGGAGTGATAGAAGAAGAAAGATGAATGAATCATTACTAATAAGAAGAGAGACCAACTTGTTTCATCGTGAACAATGAACAATCGGAACTGTATGAACGTGACCAAGACTCATATAATAAACCATGCTATTGTATGTCACTGGCCTGCCCCAAAAGAGGCAGCTCGCAAGTGCAAAGCTCCCCCCCCGCGTTACACCCATCACTATCAGCGCCTAAAAGGCCGAGGTCCCCAACCCACTAAAAAGACCCCCTAACCCATGGGCTAGCTGACCCCCGGCACGCTGGACTGCGGTGCAACACAGCGGCTGTCCTCCAACCTAACCCACGACGGGCCGCGACGATCCCACACCTTCTTGCGTCACACTCACCATTCATCGCAGACGGCTCTGGAGGCTATGAAATGCTCTGCTCGCCTCGCCCCGGGGCGTACGTGCGTCATGCATCGTGGCAGCCTCCCCGCTCCCCCCTGACACTTTCTCTACTAATCCTCGTTACCTCACCTCCTCGTCTTCGGGCTTCGCTTCTCGATGCTCTCGCTCGATCAACGCCCCCCATGAGCTGCTCTCTGCGAGAAAGATAGCCGACTGCTACCACCTGCGTCCATATGGCATCCTCCAGCGTGCTCGTCTCGAGCTTCCGCCGCCCAGCTCCCGCTCGCCTCCTCTGCCGGCCGCTTCGAGGTTCTGAAGCAAAGTTCCCGTCGCCGATTCTGCGGCTCCCATCACTGACTGTCTCTTAGCTGCCCGGGGGTTTCTGTCCTGCACATGGCTGAGCGCCCCTGCCCGCCGCGCCCTCGTGGCCACCGCCGCTCCCAAGGCTCTGGCTCTGATTCGATTCGCGCCGCCGCCATGTTGCCTCCCGTCCGTTCCCTACTCGACCATCGCCGTACCGCCTACGAGGCCTTACAACCGTATCGTCATCGGCGTCCCCACCGAGGTCTTTCCCGGCGAGCGCCGCGTCGCCCTGACGCCTACCAATGTCGCCGTGCTTCTCAAGAAGGGGTTTGATCGCCTCATCATTCAGCGCGGCGCAGGCGCCGTCGCCGGCTTTCTCGATGAGGAATACGAAAAGGCCGGCGCCACCCTCGCAGACGACGCCACCGCCGTCTGGTCCGATGCACATGTCATCCTCAAGGTCCGCAGCCCGTCGGCGCAGGAAGTCGAAGCCATTCAGGATAGCCAGGTCGTCATCTCTTTCCTGCAGCCGGCTCAGAACCAAGACTTGGTGAGGCGCATCGCCGAGCGCAATGCCACGTGCTTCGCCATGGATATGATTCCTCGCATCTCGCGCGCCCAGGTATTCGATGCGCTTAGTAGCATGGCAAACATCGCCGGCTACAAGGCAGTTCTTGAGGCATCCAACATCTTCGGCCGCTTCCTGACGGGTCAGGTCACGGCCGCAGGCAAGATTCCTCCCTGCAAGGTGCTCGTGATCGGCGCCGGCGTCGCGGGACTAAGCGCCATTGCCACAGCCCGTCGCATGGGTGCCATCGTCCGTGGCTTCGACACGAGGCCCGCTGCGCGAGAGCAGGTTCAGTCACTGGGCGCTGAGTTCATTGAGGTTGACGTCAAAGAGGACGGCTCCGGCGCTGGTGGCTACGCCAAGGAGATGAGCGACGACTTCATTCGCGCCGAGATGAAGCTTTTCCGGGAACAGGCCAAGGACGTGGATATTATTATCACTACTGCCCTCATCCCGGGCAAACCCGCTCCTAAGCTCATTTATAAGGATATGCTCGATCTCATGAGGCCCGGTAGCGTCGTCGTTGATCTGGCCGCCGAGGCCGGCGGCAACTGCGCGGCGACCGTCAAGGGCGAACTGACCGTGTACAACGACGTGAAGATTATTGGTACGTGAGCTATGTGATGCGCTGCTGTGTTGGGATGGGCAACTCACCACAGATCATCAGGATACACCGATCTGCCGTCGCGGCTGCCGACCCAGTCTTCAACGCTCTACTCTAATAATATCACCAGCTTTCTACTGGCTTTATCTATCGGACCGAAGCAATTCGGCATCGACTTGTCGGACGAGGTTGTGCGTGGTGCCATCGTCACGCTCGACGGCCAGATCTTGCCGCCTGCTCCCCGCCCGACGCCTCCCCCCGTGGCCGCCAAGCCAGCTGCGGCTGATGCCGTTGCCCTTCCAAAGGCTCTCACCCCGTGGCAGAGCAAGACGCGTGAAGTAGCCTCCGTCACGGCTGGTATGACTGGCGTCTTGGTGCTCGGCAAGTTCACCGGCCCGCTATTCATGTTCAACGCCTTCATATTTGCTCTTGCAAGTCTCATCGGATATCGCGTTGTCTGGGGCGTCGTTCCGGCGTTGCACTCGCCCCTGATGAGCGTCACAAACGCCATCTCCGGCATGGTCGGCATCGGCGGCCTCTTCGTTCTCGGCGGCGGGTATCTGCCGGAGACTGTACCGCAGCTATTCGGCGCGGCGAGCGTCTTGCTGGCCTTTGTCAACGTCTCCGGAGGCTTCGTCATCACGAAGCGCATGCTGGACATGTTCAGGCGTGAGCTCGAGATGGACAAGGATGATGAAGTGCTCACAGCTGACGCGGACACGCAGGCCCGACTGATCCTCCCGAGTACACCTGGCTCTACGGCCTTCCCGCCCTCGTCTTCGGTGGCGGATTCATCGCCGCCGCCTCTACCGGCGCGGCAGGACTCGTCCAGGCAGGGTACCTTGCCAGCACCGTTCTGTGCATCGGCTCTATCTCTGGTCTTGCCTCACAGGTCACGGCGCGGATGGGGAACATGCTGGGCGTCCTGGGCGTCAGTTCCGGTGTCCTGGCGAGCCTCTTGGCCGTCGGCTTTTCTCCCGAGGTGCTCGTCCAGTTTGGCGGCCTCGCGACGATCGGCGCGCTCGCAGGTAAGGCGTTGACAACGGACAGCCGGTCTGGGGCTCACACGTAACTTTCAGGATTCTTGATCGGCAAGCGAATTACGCCAACAGACCTGCCGCAGACGGTGGCGGCCTTGCACTCCGTCGTCGGCCTGGCGGCTGTCCTTACCAGTATCGGCAGCGTCATGGCCAACGTGGCGGACGTGTCAACGCTGCACATGGTGACGGCTTATGCCGGGGTTCTCGTCGGTGGGATATATTCCTCTGGCTCTGTGTGTACGGTTCGGGCTGACAGGCGAGCAAAGGCGGCATCACCTTTACCGGCTCCATTGTCGCCTTTCTCAAGCTGGCAGGGCGCATGTCGTCGCGTCCGAGGCTGCTGCCGGCGCGACATGCCATTAACGCGGGTTTATTGGCGACAAATGCCGCCACTATGGGGGCTTTCATCACCATGGCTCCCGGCAGCCCAATGGTTGCGGCCGCGGCGCTGGCGGCCAACGCGGCGCTGAGCTTCATCAAGGGATATACCACGACTGCGGCCATCGGTGGCGCCGACATGCGTGAGCTCCGTCCGCATGAGTATTGGAGCAGGCTCCCAGTGCTGACGATGAACAGCCGTCGTCATTACCGTTCTCAACGCTTACAGCGGATTCGCGCTCGTGGCCGAGGGCTTCATGCTGGGTAACCCTCTGCTCACGTCTGTTGGAGCCTTGATTGGCGTCTCCGGGTCGATTCTTTCGTACATCATGTGTGTAGCCATGAACCGCTCGCTTACCAACGTCCTTTTTGGCGGTCTGTCGTCGCCGACGGCGGCCAGCAAGTACGAGCCCGAGGGTCAAGTGACAACGACGTCAGTCGACGAGCTGGCCGACGCTCTACTGGGTGCTGAGTCGGTGGTGCTGGTTGTCGGCTACGGAATGGCCGTGGCCAAGGCACAATATGCCATCTCTGGCATTGTGTCGCTGCTTCGGTCGAAGGGTATCAAGGTTCGGTTCGCCATTCATCCCGTGGCGGGCCGCATGCCGGGGCAGTGCAACGTTCTTCTCGCCGAGGCCAGCGTGCCGTACGACATTGTGCTGGAGATGGACGAGATCAACGATGACTTTCCGGACACGGATCTGACTGTCGTCATCGGCGCCAACGACACTGTTAATCCGATCGCGTTAGAGAAAGGGAGCGCTATTGAGGGAATGCCTGTTCTGCAGGCGTGGAAGAGCAAGAATGTCGTTGTCATGAAGAGGAGTCTGGCCAGCGGTTACGGTGAGTCTCGGGGTTGGAGAGGTGCCCGCAGCCTACGAATGGTATACGATGGCTAACGTCGCGCAGCTGATGTGCCGAACCCCATGTTTTACATGCCTAATACGCGAATGCTCTTTGGTGACGCGAGGACTAGCTGCGAAGGTATGCCCCGAATCGATTCGTGCATAGGGACGAGCTGACGGCTGTGTAGCCATCAAGAACGCGGTGGAGGCGAAAGTCCGGTAGGAAGGAGAGGCTATGAAGAAATGGCTTCCTTTTTCCATGACATTCTATGAACGAGAGCTGCTCTTGTCGGCACGGTCTGCTTGTTTCGGTTCGGACATGGCCGTAACCATAGTTGTTGAGGGACGACTACGAGTATGCAGAGCCAAGGCAATGACAGGCGTCGAGAAGAACAAGCCATGATTTGCCGTACATGAGGACTCTATGCGTCAAAAATCGTAGGAGTGCCCCTGATACGTCGCCCTCCTCCGGGAGACCCAATTCTCAGGTCCGCTCTGCTGCCACAGGCGTCCATGAAGCGATTTTGGGCTTTGTGCTAAAAGGGGAACCCGTGTTAGCATGGGTACGCGTATTGGACGCCGAGGGCCAATGAAGGGGGAATGAGTCTCACGTATTATACGTCTTGAAAGCGCCTCGCGTGAGAGTATAGTTGGGCACATGATGCGACTTCTCAAACGGTCTCTTGCCTGAAGCCAACAGGGCGTCCTCCGAGGGCGGACGATCGACCATGTAGCTCATCCAGGCGTGCCAGCCGGGCTCGATGTGAGCGGCATCGTAGTCATGTTTTGCGTAGACGACCCAGCGAGTTCGGAGGGGCAGCTCCTCGGTGTTTTCGAAGAATTGGTTGCCGAAGCGGTCGCGGCCGATGAGGGTGCCGTGTTTGGTGTCGCCTGGGAAAGGGGTTGGTTAGGAGAGAGTATCTGTATATACCTCGGAAGGGAAATCATAGATTCGGGGATCGATATGCGAGCGCCATGGCGGTTACGAACCGATATACTGCGGCCGTCATCAGCTCGCCTTGAGCGCGGCAGAGGAGCAGAGAGGAGGGACGAGGGGTTCACGCACCAGCATCTGCCGAAAGTAGTCCTGTGAAGCAAGAGAAGACGTGTCAGCAATGTAAGTGGCCATACGCAGATTACAGAAAGATTACCTTTATGCCGACCTTGCGCAGGTTGCGCAGCGTCCGCGTAATGGTCGACATGGGTGCGGATGCAGAAGAGGACGACGAGGGTTGGACGTCATGACATGAGGATGGTTGCGTTGACCGAGGAAGAGCGGAAGACGGTATATTATTTATCCGATCTGACGACTTCATTCCACCTCATCAGGCCGAGGCTGCGCCTGAGCCTTGTCACTTGTCAGGCTCTTTGATCCAAAAGGGCGAATTCCCCAGATGCCGAATGCCATAATGCGCCTGAAGTTAGCTCGGTAGCAGTCTTCTCCACGATGCTTGTCTGTCGTCGCACCGTCAGCTGTGTCTCGAGGACACGTTGGTCCACAGGCTCGACGCGGAGCCCGATCCGGGTACCGCGCCGGGCATATACCAGGTCCGGCCCCGGTCCATCGTCGTCTTCGTCCCCGTCCGGAGCAGCTACTGCATCTTCAACAATGACGGGCATGGAAGGTCTCGCGCTCGTAGCGCCGGAACTAGATCAGCTCGCGCCCGGTTTTGACCTCGGAGAAGACGACATCCGCATCATCGAGACGCCGAGCGACTTCTACGCCGCGCTGAGACAGGGCATCCGGAAAGCTCAACGACGCATATTCCTCGCCACGCTCTACATCGGCCGCTCCGAGGGCGAGCTCGTCGACGAGCTGCGCGATGCCCTCCGACGATGCCCCCAGCTGCGGCTGAGTGTCCTGACGGATGCGCTGCGCGGCACGCGGGAGGCTCCGGACGGACCGTCTTGCGCCTCGTTGCTGTCGCCCCTGGTGGCTGAGTTTGGGCCCGCGCGCGTGGAGCTGAGGATGTATCACACACCTAACCTGACGGGTCTGAGGCGACGGCTCGTGCCTAAACGGATCAACGAGGGATGGGGCTTGCAGCATATGAAGATGTACGGCTTCGACGACGAAGTCATCCTCTCCGGGTAAACAAATAACGGTCCCCTACACATTCGAGCAGCTGGCATCTCCAGAAACACTGACATTGGGAGGGAAAAAACCTGGTGCGTGACAGGGCGAACCTGTCCAACGACTACTTCACCCATCGTCAGGATCGCTACCACCTCTTCTCCTGCGCACCCTTGGTGCAGCACCTCTCGAAGCTACACAGCGCCGTGTGCTCCTTCAGCTTTCTCGTCCAGCCGTCCGACGACCGCGCCGGATTCGCCCTAAGCTGGCCCGACGACAACTCTGCACCATCACCACTGCGGGATCCCTCCGGCTTTGTCCGCAGCACGACAGCGACGCTACGGCCCTTGCTCTCCCCGTCGCCGCAGCAACAGCAGTCGTCCAAACAGGAAGCTCCCCTACTCGCATCCGACACCCGCGTCTATGTGCTGGCGCAAATGTCCCAGCTGCTGAGGCCAGATTCGTCGACGGAGCTCCCGGCCGTGACGCGCGTGCTGGAGAAGTTGGCATCGCCGGCTGCTCGCGGCTCGTCCTGGACTTTCACCGCTGGCTACTTCAACCCAGCGCCGGAACTGACGCGGCTCCTGCTGGACACCGCGTCGCGGCGCAACACGGTCATCACCGCCGCGCCCGAGGCCAATGGCTTCTACGGCTCCCGTGGCGTCTCGGGCCTGCTACCGGGCGCCTACGTCCTGTTGGCGCGGCGTTTTCTCGACGCTATCCACCGCGCAGGTCGCGACGGTGACGTCGTGCTCAAGGAGTGGCGTCGGGGCACCGCAGGCCAGCCCGCTGGCTGGACCTATCACGCAAAGGGCCTGTGGGTGACGATGCCGGGCGACGACCACCCTGCTATGACACTCATCGGTAGCTCCAATTACACGCAGCGAAGCTACTCACTCGACCTCGAGGTCGGCGCCCTGGTCCTAACCCGAGGTCCCCAGCTGCAGCGCAGGTTCGCCGAGGAGCTGGGCTGGCTGCAGGAACATGCCAGAGCTGTCGGTCGTGATGACTTTGCGCGTAATGATCGGAGGGTTGGGCTTGATGTGCGCATCGCCATGGGCATCGTCCGCCTCTTGGGCGGCGCCTTGTAAGATGAAGATGACCGAGTGCGCGACTCTCGCGCATACGTAGAACAGCATAGATCTAGACGGGAGGGCACGTCTCATTTTTGAGGTAAAACCCCATTCCACTTATACAGGGTGATTCCCGTCAGGGATTCCTAATATCTCCTCCCCCAGGGGCGGCCCTGCGCGCCGCTCGCCGTGAATGACGATGTCGCTCTGAAGATCGCTGTCGTGCTGATCGATCATGGCCCTCAGCACGCTCCTCTCCATGACGACATTGCCCGTCTCGAGCAGATCCTTGACGTCGACATCGTCGATCCCCAAGACGCGGCCTTGACGCGGTACGAGACTCATGGCCTCGAAAAGCCAGTGCCGGTGATCGGATGTGATGAAGAGAGTACGGCCGTTGGGACGACCGAGGCGCATAGCGTGCAAGACGCCCGTCATGTACTTTTGAATGTAGGATTCTCGGAGACCGTCCTTGAGGAAGTCTCTTTTGGCCAGAACGGTAAAATCGGGAGGCATGGAAAGCTCCATACCGTCCTCGCAGACGATGAGCTGGCCCTTGCGATAGCGGTAGCTTAGCGCGGTGCGCCATGCCTTGTCGTAGACCTTGCGGTTGAGCTTGGTGGAAAAGTCGCGAGGGTGCGGACCGAAGGACTTGCCACCGCCACGCCGCAGGGGGCTCTGCTTGGAGCCGACGCGAGCTCTGCCGAGGCCCTTTTGCCGATACAACTTGCGGTGCGAGCCGTGCACCTCCCAGCGATTCTTGCTCGAGGCCGAACCCTGCCGTGTCTTGTCGCCCTCGTAGACGACGGCCAAGTGCAAGAGGTCGCGCCGCAGGGGAAGATAGAGGTGTCGGACGGACCAGCGCTCCAGCGAGACGGGCTCGAGCGATGGAAAGCGGTGGATAGTCAGGGGGACTGTCAAGACTGTAGGGTTGAGAGGGGTCAGTAGGAGAGTCGAGATAGCGGGGGGGCTCAAGAGAGAGGCGGACTCGGCTGGTAAAATTTCGTCGAGGAGCTTGCCGTGCGTACGGCTGGTTGCTGCTGCTGCTGCTGCTGCTTCGTGGCAGCTATGGAAGCCTTTTGCCTGGCCTTGGAGGCTCTCTGCCGGGTCAAGGGCTTTCCCCTAGCAAGACCTGGAGCCTGCGGTTTGGACTGTCAGGAAAGAAATGGAACTGATTCTTATGAAGGTCCTCACCCTCGGCGGACGCAGCCTGACGTCTGGTTGCTGTTCCTTTGCGGCAGTCTTGGGACCTATTGGCCGCGCAATGGGCTTTCCTGTGGGCTGCGGCTCAGATCGTCAAAGATGAACAATTATGCGTCTCATGAAGATGCTCACCTTCGACTCCTTCACGGCTTGTGCTTGCTGATTTGCAGTAGCTTGAGAAGTCATTAGCCGGGCAAAGGGCTGTCGTCTCGCGAGACAGGCGTGCTGCGACTTGAACCGTCAACAAAAAAAAAACATAGAGATGCAGCTCTTCACGATACTCACTTTCAACACGCGCAACTTCAGTGCCGCCAGAGTCCCAATGGGACGACCGGGACCTCTCGAAGCCATGCCGTATATACAAAAGAAAACAGGAAGAGAAGAAGATGGCAATTGGCACGAGTAGGGAAGAGGACGGTGGATGGGGGAGGTTGATGAGGAGCCATCGGAGCAACGGCCTTACTTTTTCCGGGCTGATGAAGTTCTTCCTCGTCTTTTTTTTTTCTGCCTCCACTCACCTACTTTCTACCTCCTTCTTTACCTGCTAATTCTCTCTGCTCAAGCTGCTCAAGGTCCTTACAGAACTTCCATTCGCGCTCGCCATGTCGGGGTTCCGGCAGGTGGCTCGGCCGCTTGTCGGTCTGCAGCTGCGCCGGAGGCGACCGGATGTGATTTCTCTACGGCGTCTCGAAAGCGGCGTCGCCGGTCCGCCTCCGCCTCCGCCTCCGACTCCGCCCCCGCCCCCCGCGGTCCCTCCATCCTCCGGCGCTCCACCACCGCCGTCTCCGTCTTCGGCCCCCGCCCCGACTCAAGAGTCGCCGACGCTGCCGTCTTCACTGCAAGCGCCGGTACCTACCGAAGCCGATCTAGACCCAAACACAGTCCTCCCCCGGTTCGAAGCCCAGCTCATCAAAACCGGGATCATGCCCATCGGCTCGCGGCGGCGGCGGATAGCCCTGCGCACCTGCGGCACCAACATCCCCTTCGAGCAGCTGCCTTACCAGGCTTTCCAGGAGGCGCTCAAGATCCTGGCTGCCGACCGGGTGGAAAAGCTGGACCGAATTCGCGTCCAGCTGGCAAAGATCGGACGCCTAGAGAAGAAAGATGCGGCCGAATTCAGAGGCGGGCAGACGACCAAGGATCGGAGGCTGGCCGACATGCGGGAAGAGGTCGAGCGGCTCAAGATCCTCGCTGACATCAATGACCCGCTGGTCAAGAAGAGGTTTGAGGATGGACTGGGTAAGCTCCACGTATGAGATAAAGTATCTCGTCGAGGCTGATTGAGTCTTCAGGAGACATGAACAAGCCCATCTACCGCTTCCTTCTTCGCAAAAAGTGGCTCGCGTACGACCACAAGCTCATCACGCAACGCATCGAGCAATTCCACATCGTCCCCGACCTCCTCCCCAAGTTCGAGCCCTCGGTGGATGTCAAGCTCTTCTTTCAAGGCGCCAAGACTCCTCCCGGCACCATCGTCCCCAGCACCGTCAGCGAGAGGCCGCCGCTACTGCGTATCCAGCTCTTCGAAAAGGGCGAGCGCCTCTTCACCGTTGTCGTCGTCGACGCTGATGTCCCGGACTTGGAGAGAGACAGCTTCAGCAAGCGCTGCCACTTTTTGGCTGCCAACATCACGCTCGATCCCTGCAACGTGTCACTGCCACTGGCAAGGGTCAAGGCCGAGAATCTTGCCGTGCCTTGGCTGCCCCCTGTCTCACAAAAGGGTGCACCCTACCACAGGCTGGCCATCTTTCTGCTGGAGCAACAGTCCGGGGAGATGGTCGATGTCGCCAAAATGAGAGAACTTTACTCGGCGCGCGACGGCTTCTCTGTCAAGTCCCTGCGCGACAAGTTTCCGCTCCGGCCGGTTGGCTTCAACATGTTTCGTTCACTGTGGGACGACGATACGGCTGATGTCATGGCTCGTCACGGCATTCCCGGCGCCGACGTCGAGCTACGCCGCACCCACGTACCCAGCATGAAGCCACCGAGAAAGCCTCGAGGTTGGGAAGCCAAGCGGCAGAGCCCCAGGTACCGGCACCTGTGGAAGTATACTCGTCGTATCAGGGGATTGTCCAACGGTAAGGGGTGGACCGGGAGGCGGTAGACGAGATCCCGAATGTCAAAGAGGTGAAAGATGTATTATGCGATCGCATAGCTTCACTCATGCAGGCCACACGCTTGGGCAGGACATGTCATTTAGTTGTCATGGTCGTCAAGTGTCATTAATTGGCATCTATTGAGGTGCCGATGTGAGAATATTGTAACGCAAAAATGCCTGCCATGTCGTCTGCCGCTGACGACATTGGACCAAAATAAGCGCCAGTATAGCCGCAGCGGACGCCAGCATTTAGAATAAATACACGGATGAATGGGGTATGAACAAGTAACCGGGGGCCCCTCGTTTGGCCTCGGCGTAGCTAAGGGTTTGTCGTCGATTTGTCCGTTTTTTTTCCTTTTTATTTTCTTCTTCGTTTTTGAAAGGAGGAGGGAGGGGGGGGGGGGGGGGGAAGGAAATGCCCTTGCTTGTCGTCTGGAACGGCAGCGGGACGAGACAGCGAATCATTATCGACACGTTTGTTCCTGTACATGGCATCGTCTAAGTCGCATCTGTGACGGAATTGTCGTCGAACGGCGAAGGAGTATCAGGGAAGAGATTCTCGGTTAGGAAATCGTAGCCGATGGCGGCCGACGAGAGCTGGCTGTGTTGGTCTTCGGTGGGCGCTGGTACAGTTTCTTCGTGTGGGGATTCACGGGTCAGCGAGGAGTCGATGTTGTCCCGACTCTATGACAGGGCTGATCATCATGTGTATGCATGTACTCACCACTACCGGGCTGGGTGGGATTTCGGTGAGGATGAGAGCGCTCGACGAATCGCGTGGCCTCGGCCTCGATCCACGAATCAATGTTGTGATCGTTGCAAGCGGCATGCGCCATGAGTGACGTCTTGATGCGGGTGGCCTGATCCAGCAAGTCGCCGTATTCGCGCTGCAAGCTGGCATGGTGGCGCTCAAGCTCGGCCTTTGACGCCTCCAGGTCGTGAACCCATTGCTTCTTCTTCTCGCGGCACTTGGAGGCGGCGACGCGGTTGCGTTCCAGGCAACGGGCTCGGCGAGCGCTGGAGAGGGAAGGGCGTCTACGCTTTCGAGGCCCGTCCTCCGCCTCGGCCGGTGGCGTGTGGCTGGCCCTGGGGGTAATCATGGGGGCGACGAGAGCGGGCGGAGGCGAAGGTTCATCGAACATGTGAGGCGTCAGCACCGGCGTCTCCATCGCCTGCTTCTCTGAAGTGATTCCAAACAACGGAAGGCCAAGGCGAGGATCAACGAGGGTCGGTTCGGCGAATGTCATGCTTGAGAAGGAGTGATTGAGAAGATTGATATGAAAAGATTATTGATTGATTGATTGATAAGGAGAGAAACGCAACGAAGCTGAAACTTGAATCGATCTCTATATCCGTAAGGCGACGACCAACGAGGAGGAGAGGAAGGCCCGCTATTACACGACCCTTTCTGGACGAACGAACGACGCACCCCAAGGCCCAAGCAGAGGCAGAGCTGCTGCATGGCGAAGGGTGAGTTGAAGCCCCCGGAGGTTTGCTCCGACCCTATCAGGATGGCGGATGGATGCTTCCGGCATCGCAGGGCCCCGCTTTTCGCCACATACGGGTAAGAAGGAAGGTGTAGCCGAGCAGCAACCGCAAGGCGGGCGGGCGAGACTTTCCAGGACTTTTTGGAGGGGCAGGGAGGGGTTGGGAGAGAAGTAAGGAAGGAAGGAAGGAAGGGCCCTTCTTTCTAAACACATCATATCCGGACGTCCGTACTACTGTTAATACGAAGAGGTACGGAGTACATACATCGAGGATCGAATAATACCTGTCGAGGAGGAAGTCGAAGCTTCAAAGCTCCCTGGCGCATTAACAAGGGCCGTTGATCCAGAATAGAGAAAGCTGCCTTTTAACAGAGGTTGTGTGAGTTTGTTATCGCTAGCACACTGTTATGGAGTAGCCTCTGTTCTGGCCCCTAGCTCCGTTCAAACCCCTCATCCAGGCTAGGTAGTATTTATGTTGGAGAGGGTTATCCCGTATCTTCACAGCTCGGCTTGGCGCGTGAAGGACTCGCACCTGATAAGTTGCAATCCTGAGCTTCTTGAGATCCTACGAAGGAGGTTATAGGCAAGAGTTTTCTTTGCAGCTACTCGTAGGTCCAGGTTAATACTCTACTACTACCTAAACTACCAAGGAACTAGGCAAGACTCAAGGGTAGGACCCAAGGGTACACATATTGAGCTCCATCACGATATAAGAACTTAGCACTTGGTTCTCATAGAGTCATACTCTGCACCTTGTTGTATAAATGTATTATGCTATAATTGCTATCCATTACTTCTCGAGACACACACATATGATGATATGCATATACCTGTGTAGACAGTTAGGTATCGAGTTTCGTTTGCCAATATTAGATTCTTCAAACTATAAATCATAGACTAGAACCCTTGAATTTTCCCCTCTCTCTCACCAGGACATACATACATATCTAGTAGATCTTTGTGCTATTATTTACACAAGGCGTCTCAGTCAGTTGCCAGACAAGTGGCGTCGAAGGAGAAGAAGAATCAGAATCAAAACAACTCTCTACCTATTTACTACCTACCTACCTACTACCTACTGCCTAGGCAATTATTAGCAAGTATCGAGAATGAGATTTTCATCACAGCTCACTTTCCCTCTGTTCTTCTATCTAGCCATTGGTGCTCGTACTAGTGAAAACAAACAAACATGGCTTCTAGAAAGCCAAGTTACGCCCGGGGACAGAGCCGAGCAGCCGCGTGACGTGCCATGGGATACGACCTCTCCTCTCATGTGCTACGTAACCGTGGTGACAGGATCGATATCACTCGTTTACAACGGCGTCGATCGCTTTCGCGGGAACCAAGCGATACTGAATTTCTGGCCGACGGGTAGTAGACTCGTCGAAGACTGGTGGTTCCCCGTCCCGGAGGGCTACATGTTCAAGGGCCCAGGTGTCATCTCCATGGCGGACGTCGTCCATCACCTGGAAGAGGGTGAAGAAGTATTAGCGAAATCCAGGCTCGGCCCGTTCACACCCAGGATCGAAACACGCCTGCTGCCATTGCATCAAGATCACTGTCACCACCTAGACCAACTCACGACGCCAGTCTTCGAGTCCGCGGGACATGCGATGGCCAAGAAGCTGGCAGAGGTCGAGGTCGAGCCCGCCCCGGTCCAGCAGGGTGTCCAGAGAATGGGGAGGCAAATAGTCGAGTCTTTGGCAGCAAGCAAGACGTTTCGCTGGGCAAAGTCAGACGGTACGGGGGAAAGTGGAGACGCCCTCAGCCCAGACGGCGAGGGCTGGAGTTCCAACAGATGGATGGACGCCGGACGATCGGGAGAAATGAGAACGATAGCAAACGTCGAGGCCTTTGGAGCCGGCGAGTTCGACTCCCAGACAGGATGGCGCTCCGATGGTGTCTGGACGCGACCGAGCCTGCCGAGCAGAGACCAATATCAGGATTTTCTCCAGCGGGTAGATGATGGCAGGAGCCGGCCTTTACAGAACAGAAGGGAAGGCAGTAAATCTGTCTTGTATGCCGATATGCCATCGGGTATGCATCGTGCTAACAAAATGCATCGCATTCGTAAGTCCTGGCATCGCAAGCCGTTGCGTGGTTAGCCATCATTCTCTTCAACACACCTGCATTCGGTGTGATTATTCTTCCCTTAGCTGTGTAAGTAAAACTTGAGAGAGAAGGGCGAGTCAGCGATTTGGTGTGAGAGGACGAGGAGGCCATCTTTGCCACTGCTGAAAAGTTCTGTCAAGAAGTCTGAAAGAAACATCTATTTGCTGCGAGTTGTTGCTTTGAAAAGGATGTTTTCCACACACATGAATGATAGAGGCATGCATAAATAATAAGACTGCTTTTTCCAATTCCAATTACACCCCCAAAGCACGCCGTCATCATCAACAGCGGGGTCTCACCGTTTCCTCTTCACCAAGCCCGACAGATTGTTGATAGGTTCCGGCTTCCGCTCGTTCTGTGAAGTCGTCGTCGCCGGTTCCCTCTGGCCCGTCACTTCGAGCCCCCATGGCCTGCCCATCCCGGCCTCGCCGATCCAGCGCTTGGAACTACCAGCGGCCTTGTCCGCCGTGGCGAAGTCGAGGTGCAGCAGGAGATCAACGATGCGCTTGTAGACGGCCTCGTCGACGACGCGCTCGCCTCGACCTTGAGGAGGCCAAGAGTAGTATTTGCTTGACGAGGGCATGTCGGCAAGATAATTGCGTTGCGAGGTCTTGATCCGCGGCTGACGAGGCTTGATCTGGCCTTTCAACCTGTTCCTCCTCCTCTTCGTCTTCTTCGCATCCTTGCCCTGATGCGGGTCGTCTCCTGAAACATCGTCACCCTGTGATTGCGACAGCTTCTTGGGTGTTGTCCTGGGTATGCCATTTGGCTCCCGCTCGGGAGTTCTGGGTGTCTTATCGGTATTCTTGTGGTCGGCGTCAGCGTTATCAAAGACAAGCCAGATGAAGCCCGTCATTCTACCACTGGAGCACTCCTGGCGAAAGCCCATGACCTCCCAAAACGTGTCCAGCGTCTTGACGCTCTTCCAGCTACCCAAGTTGCGCATCATGCCAGAATTGGCCGCCTCTTCGTCGAGCTCGTCGCGAAATCGAGACTTGGGATCGTCGGGAAATCGAGGGATGAGGCATCGAGGCGGAACCCAGTCGAATTCCCGCCAGTAGTGAGATATTCGCTCGAGGGGGTGGCCGATCTGCCAATCCGAGCCGGCGTGGCTTCGAGGAAGAAAGGCGCGAGTCTCGGATGGCTCGAGCCCAGGCACGACCAAATAGCCCTGTACCCGGACCCAAGTTTGGGATTTCGCGCAGTCGAGGAGCGGATCGAGCACGCGACACCACCACTTGACGAGACCGCGGTCGTCGAGCACATGCTTGCCAGCCTGCTTGACGCTACCGGGAAACAGGTATTGATCCTGGGCGCGGGCAAAGAGGCTCACAACGAGCTGTATGGCACTACGCCGCCTGTTCTCGACAAGGTACGCAATGAAGGCACTGCAAATCTCCCGTATCGGACTCGGGCTCTTGCTCGGTAGGTCCAACAAGCTGAGACAACCGGTCGAGTCGGCCTTGGACACGAAGAGGGTAGTGGCATGAGCGGTGGTGTAGATGAAGATCTCGAGGCCGAGCACCAAGACGGGATCCGGCGCGACGACGGACACGGCAAGGAAGTGCTTCTCGCAGTACGTGCGGTCTGGACGTTCGTTGGGAGGCGCGGAGCAGAGGGCATCCGTCTTGACCGGGGGGGTCGACAGATGGTAGACACCGAACCGGTAATTCTTGGGTAGCACTTCGGCGAGGCGCCGGCGCAGACCTGAGGGATCTGCTGCGGGCTCCGTCGCCGTCATGGCCGTATGACGTATCACGGAGCTTCTAATAATAAGTGGAAGGAGAGACGGTCAGCCGGCGGCAGCGGATGGTATGAGCCTCACGTGCGTCGCTTGCTTGCTTACTCATCACGTCGAGACTTGAAAGTTGGCAGACGGGATCCATCATGATCAACCATTAGTCGACGCTGCTCATCATCAAAATTTTGGTCTTCGCCGGCGCCATGTCCAAAGGGGCATACTTTGGGACGACGCTAAGGTTGTGCCGATCAATGGTGCAGACACGGCAGCTGGGCACCTCATCAACCGACGCTGAACCGAGGAAGTGGCATCTTGGCGTTGACCAACAAGGAACGAGGACGAGAAAGAAGCAGAACGACCGCGTGTGAGAAGGTGTATCTGCAAGTATGTCGCCTTGGACGGCGAGCATCCCCTTGGTCGGTCTTCTGCCTCTTTAGACAGATCTCTACATCATAGGTAGTTTGGCAGCCGTATTGTTCTTACGATGCGTATAGTCGCACTGTCCGGGTAGCTCTTTTCCTCGAGATCGTCGCCCTCGTACCTGTGTATACTTTGATTGTATGCATGCAGGAACTCATGTGCGCTGCAGAGTCGTGCCTCGAGATATTGCGTCGCTGCCGTTGCGATCGTAGTATCTATAGAAGCGTAAGAGAACTCTGATTAATACAACGGTGGGGGAAGGACCAAGGTCGGCTCAAAGACGCTGTCAGGCCGAACGGTCAAATGTCTCGGTTCTTGGTGATCTGACTTATCAACGACCAACATTATTCCTTCAACCATCATCATCCATCTTTCTTCAGTAGTCGACAGCATGGCGACAGTCAAATCCCTCGTGACGTGCCTCATCGGAAGCACCCGATATCTCATCCATCCTCAGAAGCTGGTAGACATTGCAACGGAGATAAAGCCGCTCACCGTGTCACGTCTCTGACCTCATCTTCCTTGCAGGGCTCCATCCAAGAGACCATTAAGCCGGATGCCCTACTGCCCGTGACCTTGCTGGACACGCACGAGATCTTTGGCGATGTCGACGAGACGCTTCGCCGCTTCCAAAGCTGGGATGACGTTTTCGCGCCCGAGTTCGGCTTCGTCCTGGTCGAGAAGCCCGGGGCCAACTCGAGTAAGGTGGCGACGACGACGACACCCGCGAAGTCATCTATGAAGTCCGGAAAGGAGCTCTATCGCCTGACAGAAGGCGGTGATGATAGTGGCCATAGCGAGCTGAGCCATGCTGCATCGCTTGCTAGCCAAGATCTGACTAGGCTGCCGTCTGGACCCTACTTTCTGCAGGGGCCGGATCTACACCAAGCTTGGAGGATATACGATGATACGGCCGACGCCTTTGCCTTGGGCATCGTGCCCGAGAACGTGACTCAGATATCAAGGTACGGAAACGCCAAAAGAATTAAAAGTATCTCATCTTGTCCAAGTGGCTGATGGATAACCCGTACCCAGCTTCCGCGCCGTCGACTTGCTGTCCGAATCCGGCGCCCACCGGTCCGTAGCCGTTCCATCACGTCTCTACTTCCCCCACATGAGCGAAGAAAAGCCCCTCAGCGGGCTACGAGTCGCCGTACCCGATAGCGTGGCCTTGAAGGGTGTACCTACGAGCCTGTCGAGCCGAGCATGGCGGTCTCTCGTGCCGTCTGCAGCTGACACCACGGCAGCCCTGGCCCAACGGCTGATGGGTCTCGGCGCCGTAATCGTCGGCAAGACCAAATCTTCCCACTTCGCCTCAGGACGAGAGTGGATTGACGAGCACGCGCCCTGGAGCCCTCGAGCCGATGGGTATCAGCGCGTCATCGGAGGCGCTGCCGGTGCTGGTGTAGCTCTCGCTTCGTACGAGTGGCTGGCGGCGGCGCTTGCAGTCGAGGGTAATGCGGAAGATGCGATCAATTGAGGATATGCCTAGCTGATAACATCTCGTAGGGATTGACGGCCTCGGTCACGCTCACGCTCTCTTTTCTCTGCGCAGCACGCCCGCATCTGTTTCCCTGAACGGGACGCAGGTAAGCTCTAAGTGAGTGCTGCAAGTTCTGATTCTCTCGAGTCGCTAGACGCTGACGACAGAAAGGTTGTATGACACGATCGGCCTGATGAGCCGCACCATGGCCGGACTCTCTCGCGTTGCCTCGGCACTCTTGACCAGCTCCAATGGCTCGGGTGACAATCCGTCTCTGCCGAGGCGAATCGTGTATCCCATCGACGCCGAAGCTCCAGAGGATAACCAGAAGCTAGCGTCGCCGTTTCTCAGGATCCTCGAGAAGGAGTCGGACCTCAAGGTCAATAGGGTGAATATGACGGCAACATGGGCGAAGAATCCACCGACAGAGGCCGGGGGACAGTCTCTGCATGCATACATAAAAGACGTAGGTGTCGCTTCGCATTTCATACATAAGACGTGTCTGTCCAAGTTAACCAACGCTTACGCAGTCGGCGTTTCGGTCGTTCTGCTACGATTTCTATCATGAGTACGACAACTTTAGAAACGCCTACCGAGAAAGTCACCAAAAGCCGCCTTATGCTGAGGCAACAACCAAGTACAGGTGGTAAGTCGAACCGGTGCGGCCGCAGGCGTTGTTGATTTCTCTCTCTCTTAACAATACTGTCAGGGGTGGTGGAGAGGGTACTGGGGCGTACGATGCATAGAGGCATAGTTCACTGTGAGGGTCAGACGATATGCCTTTGTGAGGGTCAGACGATTCCCCTTTATGCATCGACCCCTAGTTCCAGTACATCTAGCCCTGCATTTTCCCCCTGGTTTTAGGTACGCCGGCCTTATGCCGAGGTACCTATACCTAGAAGGTATATATACTCGGGATTAGCCCGACCTAGGTAGACGGAACACAGTTCTATTCATCTATCGAGTCTATGTCTCAGTGTTCCTTCTGTCTGCGCTATCGGGTGTCCCCGATAAATACCCTATGCACAGGGAAGTCGGAAAGAATGTATCGAAGCAACAATACGATGACCATCAGAAGCGACTCGCCGTTTTTCGCAAATGGTTCGACATCAACATTGCGGCCCAGAAAATCTCCAGTGATGGCTGGACAGCCGTTGTCGTTCCCGTATCTAGCAAAGGGCCAAGCTACAGAGACGAGCCTCCAGCGTGAGTACTTGCTGCGCGCACGCACAAATGTCTTTCGCCCGTTTAGTTGACCTTCTCAGTACATCGCCGCCAAGGGACCTTTCACTGTCATGGATTCTCCGAGCGCCAGAGGTTCGAGTGCCGTGTAAGTAGCCCGAACTCCCATCAGACCGGGCCAGCGCTCACAGACCGGGCACGCAGTCGCCCACCTCCCGTACGAGTCGAGGATCAGCGGCAGGAAAGAGTACAAGGCCATCTATGGCTCTGTCATGGGGCCCCCGGGCAGCGACCTTTCGGCACTTCACTTCGTGAGGGAGGCGCTCGACAAGGCTGGTTGGCGCACGGTTGTTGAGACGGGACAGCTTGCCTTTCCCGAGGACTATGTGCCTCCGGGTATGAGCACGGCGCGAAAGGACTTGTAGTAGTCATGCGGAGTATATAGGCCAATCATGGACACATGTATTAATCCATTCTTGTTCAGACATATACCCATGTTCACAAAGTCCAGAAGTGTGGTGAGTGTTGACTCTTGATGGTGCTGACAGCTGTGACGGATGGTGCTGACAGCTGTGACGTCGGCGGCTCAACTTTATCAATCGGTCTCCGCACACTGATAAGCGAAGCCCACAACCGCGATAAGATGAAGATAAGGAAAACTAGGTGTGCTTGGGGGGCCCGCGCAAGGTGGTTCAAGCGAAGCTTTGGAATCAGAGGCTAGCCGAAAAGGGTAAATCGATAAGTATCTCAATATGGACTGGTCAGAAAAACCCACACAGTAAACTAACTGTATGACCTAAGCAGGTTTCCAACGCTCTTATTGGCTTCTGCACAAAAGCGGAGCCTTTTTAGCCAATCAGAAGCCCAGATTTTTAGACCCCTGTAATATTTCCTCCCATTAGAGCAAGCTTGCTGAATAGCACGCTCCATCTACTACGTAGTCTCCACGTGATCTGATTCAAGCTTCGCTTGAAATATCTCCTCCAATCGTCATCTCGTCATCTCCGACTGAGCTCCACGAAAGCCATCCGAAACCGATCTCGGACGAGCGCGCTCATCATCAGAGCAATGGCCAAAAGTAGAGGCATGTCCTGCAAAACCCCCAATCGCAGTGAAAAAAAAGGGAAAAACTCGCTGACCCTCTTATCGCTCAGTGCCGTCCAAACACTCCCGCGCAGCGCGGCGAGCAACCTCACCGAGCATCAACACCGACAAGTCCCTCAAAGAAGCGGCCCTCCCCCGCGGAAAGAACGAGCGCCCGTCTGTGCTAGCGATTCACCAAGCAGCCGGGGTACAAAAGAAGACGCGACCGTCGCGCAAGAGCCGGCTATCGACCAAGGCCCGCCGCCGCCACGACAAGGGCCTCGAGATGGCCGAGGCCGTGGGCGAACGCACCGCCGCGAAGACGCTCCGAAGCGTCGGGAGGGCTCGCGTCGCTCGTGATCGTCGCAAGACGTGGGATGACGTGAACAAGGCGGCGAGGGAAGATGATGCTGGTAGTGCTCCGGCTCGGACTGGGGGAGATGACCATGGTGGGAAGGACGGGGACGACGACGATCTGGACAGTGCGATGGACGAGCCGGATGAAGAGCCGCAGGAGCAAAAGTCTGGAAACGAGGCTCGACCATTAGTTAATCGTGACGATGATGACGATGACGAGAATGACATGGACAAGATCCTATGAACGGAACCTCACCCACCTACTACATAAATGCGGACTCGGTGTATGGCGCTCACAGCGATAGATCTATCTTCTTCAATTCGACGGAATGCAACGGTAACCAAGTTTCGCTCTACGTGATAATTGTGAAGCTACAACGACATGTCGAGGATTGACAAAAAGTGACAATCGTCGGAAGCTCATCGTCTATAAACGGGGTGACGTCAAAGACGTGATGAGTTTTCAACTTCAAGTTTATTTTCCCCCCTTTAGCCCTCCACCTTATCCGCCACTCCGTCATTCTCGTCAGTTTCCGTCCAGGACATCATCTGCGGTGGTCCAGCCGGAGTGGCCTTAGTAGGGGCAAGGTGCGGCGTCTTGTAGCCCTCTTTCGGCGCAAAGGTGAACATCATGGACCCCAGCACCACGCCCTCGCACTTATACTCCTTGAAACCTTCTTCCACCACCCTCGTCCGCAGAGTGTTGACGACTGCCTGAGCCTGGTCCATGCTAGCCGGCAAGCCATTCGGCTTGGTGTATAGCTGCACGTCCACCTTGCAGCCCATGTTGAGGAATCTCATCAGCTTCTTCAACTTGATCTTCAGGTCCCTCTGGTCAATGTTCCACGTGATATTCAGGCTCTTAGGATCGACGGCCTTTTCTTTCCTCTTCCTCGCCTTGAGCGCCTTCATATGTTGATACTCCTCGGTCTTGACCACGACCTTGCACAAGGCCAGCTTCGGCTTCGAGTCTTCCACGGTAGGATCAGCCGGCCTAAAAGGCTCGAGCATGCGGAGAGACTTTTCCGGCGACATTGTTTTGAGGACGGCTTGCGTGAATAGCTTCTTCGGCGCCTGGTCTTTCACGATGACCATGACCCACGGATCGGTAATCTCCAGATCTCGCGGCATGCGATCGCGTCCCCATCGCTTCAAAACCTCCTCCGTCATGTAACCCAGCTGTTCGGGCTTCCGCGCCATGTTGGGCTGCCGCACCATGTTGGGCTCTTCCGTCGACGGTCCTGCGTTACTGTTCTGCAGGTCGTATCGTAGAGGCCGCTCATCCCGCCAGGGTGAAGATGAGCTCCAAGGCGGACTCGGGGTACCACGAAAAGGTCTCGGTACATCGTCTGATGAGTCCTTGTTCGAGGGCCGACTCTGGACCAGGTGCCGGATCGGACCGCCGCTGGGTCCAGCGCGACAGACCACTGCGCAACGCCGGAGAAGAGGCTGACCGAGAGAACATGGAACTCTCATGATCGATTGATGAGGCGCGAATTCTGTTCGTGTTCGTCACGGTCCGAGTTGATGAGCGAGCGAGCGTTATGAGTCCGGATATATGACGCCATAAAAGTTTGGATGCCCTGCGGGAGATGAGGTTCTTCAGCGGTTCAATAATTATGTAAGCTAAAAGCTCAGGCGCGGCGTACCTAGCAAGTGTGAATAGGTACCTACTCCACGCTGATCTCCGGCATCTTGGAGCACTTCCTCTTCATCCATTCATTCATCCTCGTCATCGTCGTCGCAACCGTCATGTTCCAGCACCTGCTCGGCCACCCGTTTCGTCTCGTCATCGGCACCGTCAAGCTAGTCTGCGCCAGCCATCTCGTCTTCACCCACGTCCTCGAGCTCTCCGCCTGTGAGGGCTACTCCATGCTACCGACCTTCGCGGCCAACGGCGAGTGGCTCTTGTTCGACAAGACAGCCCGCCGCGGCCGCCGCGTCGCCGTCGGCGATATCGTCAGCTACAAGCTACCCTTCGACCCTCGTAACCTTGGAGTCAAACGTGTGATCGGAATGCCAGGCGATTACGTCTCCCTCGCTGCTCCCGGCGACCCGGGCGATGGCCATGTGCTCCAAGTCCCCAAGGGTCATTGTTGGGTCGTGGGCGACAACCTCACTCTCTCGCGAGACTCCAGGATGTTTGGTCCCTTGCCCTTGGCCCTGATAGAGGGCAAGGCCGTAGCCAGCGTCCTTCCGTGGAAGACTAGGGGGTGGATAGAGAATGGATTGCGACCACTGGAAGACCCCATTGTCTTGCCTCCTCAGCTTCAATAGCAGTCGTCAACCAACAAATCAACGACAAAGCCGTCGTCCGTCCGTGAACAACCCAGATATAGGTCGATCGTGGGGTTTCGACCGTTGACGAAACTTCTTGGCTACGCATTGGTCACTTTAACGTAAGATGAGAGCAAGAAAAGCTGAACTTGGGTATAATAAAGCCGAAACTAGGATGAGGGCTGACGAACATCGACGTCTAGATGGGCTGTGACGTCCTCGCAACCAGTCGGTTCCCTGGCCCAATCTTCCCAAATACATACATACATGATGCTAGGCCCTGCTTCGGCCGGCCGTCGGCGATGCTCCGACAGCCCAGGGAGCAGCGCGCCGTCGAAATGCTCTGCGTCCGCGATTGAGCTCGGCCGAAGACGAGTCGTCGGCCAAGCCGTCAAAGAATTCCACACGAATAATTGCCCCGTTAACCCATCAAGGGAGGTTGAAAGGAAGAGAAAAGGATGAGGGAAGAACAAAAAAGGTGCGAGATGCAACAACAGGAAGAAATTCGTCTCACCCGCAATCAGCGTTGCCAATACGCATCGTCTGTCGATGCTTTCAATTCGGTTTTCCCAACCGACACGCCGAACTCCGCTGCCAGCCACGAGGTGCCGTCCCGCCTCGCCGACTGACGTGGCCGTGGTCAGCCCCCATGTTGATACCTACAACCTTGTTACAATTTATGCCGCTCTGTCTCGCCAGGCTGCGAGATGTTCTGTGCTGCCGAGCCTAGCCCTCGATATGAGCCTTGGACATGCTCTGACCCAAGAGCTCGAGACAACGTTGCGCCAGATTGACGACTTCCCCTTCGTCTTCCTCGTAGTCCGGCTCGGCCTCGACTTGCCGATTTGCGATATTGCGGATGTGCTCGACGATGTCGTCTGCCTTACCAATAAGCCCAATTAACGTCTTATCCTCTGATTCAAACAGCTGAAGAAGGGTCCAGACGGCGATGTGCTGGAAAGTAGCGTCCCCAGACTGCAAGAAACGGCCTAGGTAGCCGTGGATGCCACCGTTGGGCTCGTTCCAGTTCTGCACGAAGATGGAGTAGTCTCCCACTGTAGACTCGTAAGCGTTTGGATCAGCTCCCTCAGGGAGAAAAGACTCCTGACCCTTGGACGAGAGATTTCCTAGCGCTGCGGCGCTGTTGCCCTGGACCTCGATGCTGGGGGAGTGTGTCAAGGGGATCAAGACGTCGCAGACGCCGAGATTCAAGAGGTGCGATTTGAGGTCGTCGCTCAGCGCCAGGACGGCTATGGCTGCCGTCATCTCTGACTGGACGGAGACAGGCACGTCGAGCACCAGCTGCTTGCACTTTTGTACAGCGCCGGCGTCTAGCACCAACGCTTTATTCCTATCGGAGCTGGCAGCAAGGTTGCGCAGTGTCGAGATTGCGTGGCACTGAATCTCCTCGTTATCTGTCGAACCAAGCAAATCGACGAGAGGCTTGAGGAAGTTTGCCTCTATAATGGGCGACTCATTCATCGGGTGAATCGAAATGTTTCGTATGCATGCGACGGCCGAAAGAATCAGCGGTAGGTAGGAAGATTGAAGGAGTCGGAGTAGCGGCGGGAGGCCGTTGGCTCGCACAATGTCCAGCTGGTACTTCTCGTCGGACGCGAGATTGCGCAGGGCCAGGGCCGCCTGACACTGGACCTTGGGTGATGAAGAGTCCATTAGGTTGACCAGGGACTGAACCAGCTTCGGTTCGGATGAGGCCAGCTTCCGTCTGTTAGTGGCGTCGACGGCAATATTGCTGAGGGCGGTGGTGCAGTAGTATTGCACGTCGACGTCGGGAGACGAGAGGAGCTGGACAAGGACAGGAATCGCACCGGCGTTGACAAGCTGCTGTCTGTTCTCATCTGAAAGCATGTTAGCCGCCAGAAATCGGCGCGAACAGGGAACGAGAGCGCTCACCCGAGTGCGTCATGTTGAGGAGTGCTCCTGTGGCGTTTCTCTGCACCCTCATATCTCTCGACTTGGCCAATCTGGTCAGCGGACCGAGGGCGCCGGATCGCGCAATCTTCGCCTTGTTTTCTTCATGGGTTGCCAGGTTAGTGATGCAGCCAACTGCGTTACACTGGACCTCGACGTTCTGGGACAGCATCTGTCGGATCAGGGGCGTCAGGCCACCTAGGTGAACAATCAAAACCTTATTCTCGGCTGTAGCATTCACCTAGTTAGCAATCGTAGCTGACGAGGCTTGGGGAGAAGATACACACTGTTGACAGCGAGGTTGCCGAGGGCAGCGCTAGCAGCCCGTTGAACCTCGATATCGGGGCTCTGCAAGAGAAAAAGGATGGGCTCAAGAGTATCGCGATCGACTTGTCGGACATCTGGTGGACGTATGTGAGTCAGTCCGTCTGTCTGCGGAGCGTTGACCAGACGTACCTCTCTCGGTGATCTCGGCAAAAGTGAGGCTCGCACTACGCTGAAGGTCGATGTTCTCGGAAAAGACCAAGGTGCTGAGCGCGCGAAGAGGCTCGCCCGAGAAGAAGTCCGTTTCGCCGCGCTACAGAGCATCACGTCAGAGAGTCAGCGAGTGAACGCCTTGCATGAAAGGCAACACTAGGTAGGCTTCCAACAGCCACCTGGGTGATGAAGGGAGGGAAACTGACATTTTCGAGATACTGCAGCAGATCAGCAACGGCTTCCCGTTCGCTGTCGGCGAGAACGGGCTCGTAGAGACCGTCGCGGGATTGACCGCTACAGCATGACTGACAGATGCCCATGATCGTCCGTTGGCGCGTGCGGGCGTCTGCAGCAGTTTTCTTGTTGTTGATGTGTTTTTTTTTTCGGGGGCGGAGCTCGACGGCGAGACGGTGCTCGGGCCGGCAGCTCCAGGGCCAGCGGCAGATGAGGCGTCGATGATGTTGAGCACGTGAGCGGTCGACGCGTGGTAGAATACCTAGACTCCTACCCTTAGGAGACGCGAGGCGAAGAGGAGGGGAGGGGTGGAGGGTGCAGAGAAAGCAAGCCGCGATGATGCAGGCGAGGGGGGAAGCCAAGGACGGCGGAGGGTGTGTGTGGGCGGCCGGTACGCGCGGGAATACAAGCGGGTAAGTACACTCCTGGACAGCCTGCAGGACACAACGACCCGCTACCTGCAGGGATGCCTGCCTCTACTGTGCGCGCTACAGCCACAAACAATAACAAGATCGTGAAGAACTGCAAGAGAAGTCGGTTAATTCTGCGCAGCCAGGGCTATATACAGAATCTATCGCACATGCGCGAATAAAATTCTACTCCTCTCTCTACGCAGGATACCTAGGCATGCTCCCATGAATGCGATTAAGTCGGTAGGTCAGTGCTTATGTAACTGTCGGAAGGGAGAAGCGGAAAATGATGTCATCCCAAGTGTCAAGTTAAGTTGTCGTCCCATCCCAATTCGACACTTTCGTTTCGACGTTGGCCTATCCAAACCTGATGTCTCTTTACTAGGTTCAGGAGAGATAGATGATAACCTACTAAATATGTTGCTTGATGTTGACAGCAAGCAGGTAGGTATCCGATGACCGCTAGTGAGAGTAAATAATGTCGATGATGATGATTTCCCAACGATGTGATTCGGATCCGGGTTGATTACTTAAGCTACAACTTTACAGCGCTCATTGGCGCTAGGGCCTCCCTGATCGCACTTCAGATTACTATTCGTACAGCGCCCTGATGGCGATGTGCGTCCCGCTGCACAGGCGAGCTGCTAGCCTTTTGGAGCTCGTAGACGTAAGGCGTCGGCTCGCTTCCGCTCACGAAGATCAACCTCTGAGCTACCGAGTCCCTGCCTACTACCTCTGCCACCTACCTACGTCTCCAGGCTGACAATTGAACACTTCATCGTCACCACCCACTACCAGCCCTCACCTATGGACGACAAAGACTCTACGGCGCCTCCCAGCGCCTTGCCTAGCGACAACCCCGCGTTGCCCATTGCCGAGGCTCAGCCCACGTCCCGTGAGCCAGTTGGTGCGGATGGTGGTGCGGATGGTGGTGCTGATGGTGGTGGCACTCTTGTTGGGCCGCCAGCCCCCGACCCGTCGTCAACCTCCCACCCGCTCCAGTCTCGCGAGCAGCCATCCTCGTTGCGCATACCTCGCTTTGCCGCTCCTTCGTCTTATTTGCGCTTCAAGACGGGTCAAAGTATGGCCTCCACCTCGGCCGCTCCGCCGAGTCCCCTCGATAAGGAGCAGCGCCAGGGCCTGGTTCGTGGTTTTTTTTTTTTTTTTTTTTCACTCTCCCATTCTGAAATGAGGCTTTCGGAACTGACGACGTACTCACAGAGGGCGATTCGCGAGTTCCTCAAGGTTCGCACCAGCTACGATGTTTTGCCGCTGTCGTTTCGCCTCATCGTCCTCGACACCGACCTGCTCATCAAGAAAAGCCTGAACATCCTGATACAAAACTGTGAGTTGCGCCCCTTGAGCCCTGTTACTAGCTTCCGCTGACCTTGCGCACGACAGCGATCGTATCCGCCCCCCTTTGGGACTCGGAGACGTCTCGTTTCGCTGGCATCCTCACCGCGACTGACTACATCAACGTTATTCAATACTATTGCCAGTTCCCTGACGAGATGAGCAAGCTGGATCAGTTTCGACTAAGTAGCCTGCGGGGTGTGTCACGCAATGTTCGCCTCGGCCAGTGGCTGCCGCTAACATTTCTACAGATATAGAAAAGGCCATTGGCGCCATTCCCATCGAGACCGTATCCGTTCATCCCTCTCAGCCTTTGTACGAGGCTTGCCGTCGCATGCTCAAGACTCGCGCACGGCGCATTCCGCTCGTCGACGTCGACGACGAGACAGGCAGGGAAACTGTCATATCCGTCATCACCCAATATCGAATTCTCAAGTTCATTGCCGTAAATAATGAGCATAACACAGTGTTGCTAAAGAAGTGCGTTCGCGAGACCAACCTCGGTACTTACGACAACCTGGCCACCGTCTATATGCACAGCACCGTGCTCGATGCTATACACATGATGGTCGATCGCAATATCAGCTGCGTCCCTATTGTCGACGCCGACAATAGAGTGCTCAACGCCTTTGAGGCTGTCGACGTAATTCCATGCATCAAGGGTGGCGCCTACGAGGAACTTGACGGTTCCGTTGGCGACGCGCTCTGCAGACGGCCCGATGACAGTCCCGGCATCTATACCTGCTGCGAAGGTGACAGGCTTGACTCGATTTTCGACACGATACGCAAGAGCCGCGTCCATCGACTGATTGTCGTCGACGACGAAAACAAGCTCAAGGGCGTCATCTCGCTGTCCGACATTCTTAAATACGTCTTGCTTAGTGGCGAGGAGTAGGTGAGCCATCACTGCGCGACGAAACTACCTTTCTGAGGGGGTTGTGTCGATCCTGTTCCTCAAAAACATGACATAACGACGGAGTAAGCGGTCATTTGTTAATATCCTCTTATTTTCCTTTTGCTTTCCTTTCTTTTGTCATTCACGTTTAGCGGGAACCTACGGCGACGCGTATGCCCGCGCGATGGAAGGAATACTGGTTTGTGGCGTCCAGGCATCTCGAAAGTTAGTTCGAAGGAGGAGTTGGGATAACATGGTGTGATCTCTCCCGAGGAGGCACATACATGCGCGGCAGCCTGTTTACTTGGTCTTAATCTGGAAAGGCCACTGCACGGTCGGGTCTGCCAGTGATTCGGCACAGAGGATGGATACTTAGATGGACACAGCCAGCGCGAGGGCCGATTGCTCTACCAATGTAGCACGCGTAAGATGCGCTGCTCTGAAGTCTCCAGTGGGATGTTTTCTCTTGTTCATGGGTGTCCCACTGTATTGACGGCTGAAGGCACCTACTGGAGAGGGACATTTGGCAGTCATCGATGAGACCGAGAAGCTCTTGAGAAAGACGTTACGGAAGGTAATTCGCAATGCTGTCCACATCACTGTCCATGACCCTTTCCTGCTCTGACTCACTGTTGAACGGGTAGGTTGTTGGTCGACCCTGCTTCCAGCCCGGCCGTGACAGCAAGCGCTTGGCAGAAGCCATCAGTCTGCTTTCTCCCATGGCCACCCGCAACCTACAAGGTTCAACTTTTACTAGGCCTCAAGTGCAGACTTATACCATCATCTCAGCAGAAGTCCTTCTAAACGTCGTCATGGCTGAGCCCAGACGGTTAAACGCATCCAACTCGGTCCAGCACCTCCCCGGTGCGACGGCCCCCGGTCACAGGGTGCCGCCCTCGGCGAGCTCTGTTTCCCTCGCCTTTCCGCAGAGTACCAGCATGCAAAGCTTACTGGCCTCACAAGTGCGCAGCAGTGGCACGTGGACGACCAGCAGCGGCGAGTTGGGGCTCCTGAGCGACACGGACGAGGTCGAGGACCGAGCTATCTTTGTGCACGAGTACAACCGGTTGGCCAAAAAGGTGTGGAAAGCAAGACAACAGAGAGTCGCGGCGGGATGGCTAACGGCTTGTTATGCAGCACGGCGTGAGGCTGCTCATTGTGGACGACTTCAGCGAAGAGCAGCATGTGAGGCAGAAATCTCTACTCTCTGACGTTTCCATCCTTTGTCTCTTGCTTTCTGACACGATCTATACCAGTGCCACAACACGGCAAAGAGTCCAGAGAAGCGAGGCTGGCTGCATCGACTCCTTCGAGCCAACAACGAGCCAGCTCAAATCACATCTTCCCCTGGTCAGCTCCAGATGCGGCACAAGCGGAGCGTCTCTGACCTTGCCCACATGATTCGTTCTCGTCTAGAACCGCCTCGTATCGTCTATATTCAGGACATGGTGCGACTGAGCGGAAAGAGCATGCTCTATCTGCCTCAAGACTACGCTCCCTGTTCCCTAGTTCTCCCAACCTGCCTGCGCGCCACTGCGCAGCACCTTGCGCAGAATGCCACTACCCGTGGTCTCTTCCGGATCCCGGGCTCTGTCAAGGTTGTGACGACCTTGTTCGACTACTACTGCTGCCCAGAACCTGGCGGCGAGAGCATTTCCAGTACGGTCCGATGCGCCAATCTGCCGATGCACATCGCCTTGTCGGTTCATGACGTCGCGTCGACGTTCAAGAAACTTCTGTCCGTCTTGCCCGGCGGCATCCTCGGCTCGCTGTCCCTGTTCGACGCCCTTGTTGCCATCCACTCGCAGCTCAACGGCGAGCCCGAGTTCCCGCGAACCAAGCAGACCAAGGTGCGGGCCAGGCTGATCGCGCTGGCCATCGGCACGGTCAGATCCCAGTTTCGCCGGGAGCTGATATGTGCCGTTCTGGGTCTCTTGAGCCTCATCGGTCGGGTCGCTGAGGTGACGCCGAGAGAGGACGCTGATGGCCGGCCGCTGCCGACGGCCAACTTGATGGGATACGGCGCACTCGGCATCGTCTTCGGGCCGCTTCTGGTGGGGGACTTGCTGGATCAGTACACGATGAAGCTCGCGACGCCGACGGCAGGCTTACTTTTGCTTCCCTTCAGCCCCCCGAAGCTCCGACGCGAGCGGCGAAGGACGAGGCCCGACGGTGACCGTTCCGGCCCACCAACCGTCAACAAGATAATGGTGGCAAATGACATCGCCGAGATGCTCATCGCCAACTGGCGTGACGTTGTGCGCCAGATGAGGTCGCTGGGAGCTCATCACCGCAGGGAATCATCTCTCGTGAATGCCCACGGCACTTCAGTGTCCGAGCCGTTCACCATCAAGATGCCGAGAGACCTGGATGCCGTGCATAAAGGGTCCAACCAGGCCAAGGGGGAACAGGACGGCCCTGAGCCAGACACACCGACCATGAGACTGAAGAGACGACGAAACAGGTCCGCTAACATGGCATCACAGCCGAAACTCCTCTCCAAGGTCAGCATGCAGACGCTAACCCCAACAATAGAGGAGGGCTCGACCGAAGAAACGTCGGCCAGGCTTGAAGCCGTCTCCGAGCAGGACAAAGAGAACGACGTCGGCGGCAAAGTCGTTCCAAGGCCTGACGTCGCTATGAAAGCTGAGCCGCTATTGAGCGAAGATAAGGTGAAGGAAACAAATGACATGATCCCTCCCCCTCCCCCAATGCTGCCCCAGCGCGTTCCGCCGCGGCTATCCTCTCGGTTAAATAGGAGCCAGGATTGCTCCGAGGTGCAAACAATCAAGTCGCACGCAACAGAGGGAGACTCGTCTGGAGCCAAGGAGGGTACGGCGAAAGCGTCAAGGAAGCGGCGTCAGTCCAGGACATCAAACAATACGGGTTCTCACGATGGCTTGAGAAGCTCCATCGGCAACACGCCTGATAACATGTATCCGCCAGCCGATGGGCGGAGTCGCTATTCCCAAGGAGTATCTGAAGACATGGCGCAGGCCGCCGCCAGTCGTCAGCGAGGTTCGCCGACACCCAGAAAGGCGGGCCGACGTGGCTCTAAGCAGGCCGAGGCGTCCGTTCCATCATCCAATGCCGGCCCAGCCACGGGGGAAAAGCCCCTGGCGACACAGGCGCCTGCTCCGAAGCCTCACCGAAAACGTCCGGTCAGATTTCTCGTGCAATCCCCCTCGCACTCCGACAGCTCCGAGCGGCTGAGTAAAAAAGGATCGGTCAAGGCCATGGCCGCCATGTTCGAAGGCCAAGGCCTAAACCTGGCCAGGATGTCGTGTCCAGGTCACGTTGAGGACGCCAACGAGGGCGCCGAGTTGCTACAACAGACTGTCTCGCCCTGCCCATGCCAGCTGCGAGGTCGAGGAGCTGGCTGCGCCTCGGACGGGTTGGTAACATCTCCCCAGGACGAACAGGCTTCATCGAGTCGAGCTGGATTCATGAAAGACGCAGGAGCAGTCGACGACTCCTCATGCCGTCACATAGCTACCAGGCGATCATTGCCGACGCTTCCGCCTTGCCAATGGTGCTCGAGCCCGGCAAACGCCCAGGAGTTTGGCTGGGGCTACGTGGGTCACGACCACGAGCAAGTCCCAGTCGCGCAATGCCGCAAGCTTACACGGTCGTCGTCGATGCCACCTCTGGGCTACCAGGCCGCAGAGGAGGGAACAGTCCTCGATGCTCCGGCTCATGCGGCGGATACGCTTTGGGGCAGCTCGGCACTGTTCTGCCAGATGCATAGTCTTCAGCGAAAGCTGAGTATCAAGGCGGAAGAGGCAGCGCAGCTCCGACGACAGCTTGAGACTCAGGAAGACGCCGAAGTGGGCGCTATGAGCCAGGAACTAAGTATGGCCAAGCGCGATACGTCGATGTGGAGGGAGAGAGCCGAGTCTGCAGAGAGACGAGTCAAGGCGTTTGAAAGGTTCGCGGCACGCATGAGAGACCTCAAGGAATCCATCATGGCTTCGCAGCGCGGAGGCGTCACCCAGCACGATCCAGCAGCAGGACGGCCTCAGCCAACGAATGAAGTGACGAAAGACATGCCGAGCAATGACGGGTCGGCTCACAAGCCTTTTGCCGAGCTCGGCAGGACCACGATGGGGGGCGACGGGGCAGGCAGCCGACGAGAATTCCTCGACCGTCAGAACGCAGAGGTGGAGCAGATCTGGGCCGCGATGGAGGAGCTTCTGCGGATGGAGGATGTAGAGGAGCTGCTCAGGGTGAACGAAGGAGATGCGGCGAAGGGGAAAGAGTGAAATGGTTGAGGGCGTGTTTTGTTGGCGATGATATCATCAGGCATTATGATTTTGGCTGGCTAACGAAATGAGAGGAGGTGGCCGCTGGCAATGAAGTTGAGGCTCCTGATTAGGAGTGAGAGCAAATGAGGACTTGTTTTCTTCAGTCTTTGCCTTAGTAATGAAAGGGTGGTTGGAAGTTGAGCCTACCTGGAAGTGAGGCTCATCCGAGCGGTAGTTGGGCCTAACCGCCGATGGTGGGGCCGGCCTGCGAGTACCGTCCGCGGCCGGCGCCAGGGTGGGGACCCCGGAACGGAGATGGGGCCACGGACTATCCCGAAAGAGAACCGGGATATTTCGTAACTCCCTATTAACCCTATAAGGTACATAAGTTACTCCAGGCAAATAGTAGGAGATATCGTCAACGATGTTTTAAGAAAGACAAGCTTAAGACAAGATTTTCTTTCGCTGCAGAGTTGCGAGATGCGAAGCTCTCCTGCTTTCCACCTGGCGGTAGATCAGATCGATGCTATCAGATAGCTGGCTTTCGTGAGCGTCAAGCACTTGCTTCGAAATGTGAAATGAGACCGAGAAAAGGGAGGGAAGACAAAGGTTTGACGGCGTTTGCGGTTGACACTTGGCTCTGAAGATGGGATGGGAAGGGGGGAAAAGCTGAGCAGACGAACGGCGTGCGAACATCGTTTTTCTTTCTTTTTCAGGTGTGTTCTGCTGCGGGTGTCTATTGTTCTGACTCTTAATAAATTCAGGGCCCCGGTCTCTTTCAAGTGACTGTAAGACAGCGCTGGACCGGGAAAGACACAAAGCTTTCTCATGACCCAGCCGACTAATATACCACGATCTTCTCGCAGAGTGTGTGTTTACACCGACCTTGATGTCGTTTAAACAAAAACAACCAGCTTAACCGATCTAGCTGACATGTTCGACGGTCTCGGATAGGAGCGCGGCCCGCTTCCGAGTTGAGACATGGCTAGGTCCGTAGCGTTCCGCGGCTGGTGTTGCTTTATTTTTGATTTCAGGCCAATCAGAGCGACGAAGAATGGTTAGAGATAGAAGTCGGGAGGATAGAAAGAGGCCTCTTCTTGGAGTGGAAGACACGTCTGGATGGCTCAGGTATAGAGAGAGAGAGAGAGAGAGAGAGAGAGATAAGAGGGTGGCGTGGTGAGCGGGCCGTCACGGCGAATGCAGACGTCAGCTCCCGACCTGCGAGACTTGACGTTTTTGCTTTCAGCTTCCTTCTTCAGGCAGCCCGCTGGAGAGGAAGACCTCTTCCCTTTTCTCCTTCTCTGAGCTGGACAAAGCAGTCTGTTGATCGATCGCTGATGTTGTTGCCTCCTGTCGAAATGCTAGGAAGATTGCATCATACTCTTTCTGGGTTTGCGTATCGAAATCTCTTCTGACTCTCCCTTCGGTCCGCTTTGGCCGGTCGGGGAGAAAGAGGCTGTGGCATTCCAGATGGGGTCGTCTTTCTTTCCATCGGCAATCTCGTTTGATGTGTTTGGACTGGAGGTGCTGTGTTGTGGCTATATATTCTTCAGTGTCGCCGCTCCTTTGTGTTGTTGCTTGATATTGAGAAGCATCGATTCAACAGTTCCAACAGTCCGTCTTCAGTAGTATTCATCTCACCTCATCTCCCCTCCTCTCTTCATCTCTCTCTCTGTGTTCCTCTCTCTCCGTGTTAAGCCTCTCGACTTTCATACTTATCCTCTGTTATCCCATTCTCCGTCCAAGCAAACATGAGATTCGCCGTTGCCACCGTCTGCCTGGCCAGCACCGGGCTCGCCGTCCCTATGGGCCATTCTACCATTCTACCCGACGTCGGCGGCTTGAGACTGGACCAACCGCTGGAGCCACAGCTGAGGGTGCTGCTCGGAAAGTCGGGCGCGGTGAATCGCCTGGTCAACCCGCTCGTCGAACTGCTGATCAAGAACAACCCTAACAAGAACATCAACGGGCAGAACGTCCAAGGCCTCGGAGGCATACTCAGTGGCCTCCTGGGCAACGTTGGGGGCAACATCGGTAACCTTGGTAACATTCTTGGCCAGGCTGGAAATGGCCGGGGAGGAGCCAACAACCTGAATAACCTCGCCGCCTTGCTGGCACAAATTCAGGCCGCCAGGGGCAATGCCGGCAACGCTGCCGGTGGCCCTGCCGGCGGAGCCGCGAACGCCGCTGAAGGTGCGGCGAACGACGCTGCCAAAAACACGGCTGAACAGGCGGCCAGCGCAGGCGAAGGCGCCGGAGAGGCTCCCAAGGTGGCAGCCCGCGGCATTGCTGCCGGTGATGATCGCAACAACAACGGCAACGGCAACGGCAACGGCTCGGACAAAAACGAGCCCAAGTTTCCCACGCTCGACTCTATCGGCGGCCTAGAGTTGAACCATCTTCTCACGCCCCAGATCAAGGTCCTGCTTGGTAACGAGGGACTCCTGAGCAGCCTGGTAAACCCTCTTCTCGACTCGCTCCTTAGCGACAACGATGACGGTAGATCTGGCTCTGGCAACCAGTTCGGCGGCGCCGGAGCCGGTAATCTACCTGGAGCCGGTAATCTGCCTGGAGCCGGTAATCTGCCCGGCGCCGGTAATCTGCCCGGAGCCGGTGGCCGCAAAGCCTGAAAGATGACGACATATGTACGTCTGAACTAATTAGCATGAGATCAAGAAGGAAAGGAGATCCGGACGACATTATGGATAATGGCTTTTTTTATTGGATCTAGGACGGAGTTGAGCTGTGCTTCCCCTTTGGCCTTTGCGTGGATGATGAAGGCAATCGGGGCAAGGCCATGGGAAAGTCGAGAGAAAGGATGGTATACTATAAACCCGTGGAGGTCGACATGATGGCTTTTTATGTACCAGTAGTGATATCTAGTAGTAGAGAGAATAGAAAACTAGAGAGTGCCTTTGACGAATGGCTGGTTCGGACTCCGTAGCTTGTGTCGTTGTCTGCAGTGCTGCGCTATCAGCCTATCGATTCGATCATCGCTCATCATCGTGGGTCTAGGTTAGAAGAGTTTTCACGCGTCCATTAGGTAAACCATCAGCAAATCCATCCAGCCACATACATGATACCTTACATGGCTGCTATCGCCGCCTCCCGCTCCCTTGTAACCTGTGATTTACCCAGGCATGGCAACGGGCCTGGCTCTGCGAGTCTCATCTAGGCTGCGCACTGATCTTCTCTTCTATCATCACCGGCCGTCGCCGGCAAGACCTCGTCAGCCAGGTGGCGTCGGCTCGTGCTACTCGACGACGACGACGACGACAGGACTTGGCTTCTATGTCGCCGCCGCGTTCAGCGGCAAAGACCGGCCATTCAATCCGTCTACGCACGTCTCTCACTTCGAATCCGGTTCCGCCCCCATCGCCGCCCGCCGTCCTCACTCTGGCCACGATGCCTTTTTCGTCAGTCGCGTCAAAGGCTCCGACGCTGTGGCCTTCGGGGTCGCTGACGGCGTCGGCGGCTACACAGAATCGGGTATCGACCCGGCCGACTTCTCTCTTGGTCTCTGCAACTCCATGGCGGTCGTCGCTTCCGCCGCGTCCGGCCCGATGACAGCCCGCAAGCTCATGTCGGACGGATACGACGCCGTGTGCCGCGACGAGCGTATCAGCGCAGGCGGAAGCACGGCTTGTGTCGCAATCGCCTCCTCCGACGGCACCCTCGACTTGGCTAACCTCGGCGACTCGGGTTTTCTGCAGCTGCGGCTAAATGCCGTCAACGCCGTGTCAGACCCGCAGACGCACACCTTCAATACCCCTTACCAGCTTTCTCTCATACGTCGCCGTCTGGCGGCGCGAATGGCAGCTTTGCGCGGCTCAGTCCCGCTCTGCGACCTGCCTCGGGACGCTGACGTGTATCAACAGCGCCTACGACACGGCGATGTGATTCTCGTGGCTACCGACGGACTTTTCGATAACTTGTTCCACCAGGATATCCTCCGCATCGCCAGCCGAGTCATGGTCTCGAGCGGTGCCTGGACGTTGACCCAGTCTGAAGGCGTCCGCGTCGCCGACTCCATCGGCACCCTCGTCGATGCAAGAAGAACGACATCGGATCGGGACGGGCCGCGGAAGAGCTTCGCGACGCTGCAGAGCCTGCTGGCGACTGAGCTCGTGATGGCAGCGAAAGCGGCGAGCGTCAACACCAAAGTGGACGGGCCCTTTGCCAAAGAGCTGAAGAGGTATTACCCTCGAGAACGATGGCACGGAGGCAAAGTGGACGACATTTGTGTCGTGGTCGCCGTTGTGTGCCAACAACCGTCGACGATGAAGAGCAACTTGTGAAAGAGTTAGACTTGAGGAGGTGCTTAGACTTGGATCACCAGCGAGAGAAAGAACATGTCTAAGAGGTATTTTCTTACAGTATCGTTCGTTGACTTGATGGAGATCAACATAAACAGCTACAGCCGACTCAAGAAAGAGTTGGACGGATTACAATTATTCACAATTGCCTCAACAACTGATATGCATAGCCGATACATCATACGATCGATGCCGAAACACTGAAGTCTGACTGCCGACCTCCCGGTACCTACATGCCTACATACTACCTACCTACCTACTACTCATTTGCATACATACTACTGCTACTACACATTTGTGCTTGTGGACTGTGGACTACTGGATGGCCTGGTGTGGTGCCAACCAAGGCTCGTCCCTTGCTTGAAAGAGCTTGGTTGGCTTGATGCGCCCCTGCCCAAGGATGACGGGTAATAACAAGCCCCGTTCGTCCATCATCTCTGGAGTCTGCCAAGCACCTTGATCTATACAAAGGAAGAGAGGGAGCCAACGGCGGGACAGCAAATGTCGGTCTGAATAAACGTCAGAGCCTCTTGGCGGCGCAAGCTGAAGCTAGCTTACCTGAATAGGGTGCATTACCTACCTGTCCAGGCGTGTAATAGTCGATATGATGCGAGAACAGAGTCAAAAACAAAGTAAAGGCAATTTCAATAGGCGAAATCTTTCTCGTCGCCATTTCATCAAAGACTATTTGTCGCCAGGTCTAAGGCTAAACGCTTCGCTTCCACAGACGACGAAACCAGTGTGAGGCTGCCTAAGACTCTCCGCCTTGACACAGTCCATAGCCCGAACAATCTTGACGGTCTTGAATCCCTTCCACTTGGGACAAGTCCAGGAGTAGGTGATGTAAAGAGAGTATCGACTAGGGTTAAAGAAGAAGGCGGCGTAGTGTTTCCAACCATCATCAAACGTTCTCATATAGCATGGCCGAAAACCTAACGTTTCGCTGAAGAACTTGGTCCGGCAGCTGAGGGTGGACGTGAAGGCAGGATTGTGAAGCGTGAACGCGATGGTGACGTTCCACCAGAGAGGAACCGTGAAGGTATTGACCAGCTCGTACATGGCTCCGTTCCTGACCAGACCAACGTCGTAATGACCCTTGAAGTAGAACCTGAGGCCTGTGAGGTTCATGGCCGAGTTATAGCAGTTGGGGTTTCGCGGTTGCGGAGGAGGAAGACGAGCGGAGGAACGAGAGAGTAGCATGAGCGCTATGGTAATGAGGATGGCATACCGCATGATGAGACTGACGACGTCTGTGTAGGTAGTATGTTAATGAAGGTATGCTGTTTCTTTTTCTTGCTTAAGAATCAGAGGCTGTGCAGCCGAAACCAGGGTGGGAAGAACCACAACTAAGGTTAAAAGGAATAAGACCCTTTGACCTTGGGATACCTGACAAGGACAAACGACGATAGACTCTGGGCTTTTAAAAAGACGCTTTGATTAGACTTGCCTCAACTGGGAAGGCTTATACGTAAGATTCAATGTACATTGTGTATGTCTGTTGTAGCTAGAAGCCGCCCTTTGAGTAGAGGCGGCTATCGTGCTGCTTATAATCAGGTGGGCGAGAAGCGTGACCACTTGGGTTAACCCGGTAAGAGTGGTTTCCAGTGCTCAAGAGCTCTGGCACTCCAGCCTTGATATATGTCAGTTTAGAGTGAGAGGGAGACAGAGGGGCTCACGACACGTGTATGAGGTGAAGTCGAAGAAACTTGCGTCGATTCTGCGGATATGGCTTGATCCGGAAGTAAAATCAGACCAGTAGATTCAGACCGTTCTGTCCACAACTCGGCCCAGCAGCAAGAAAATATGCGCAATAATAACACTTGAAAGGGATTACCCGAAACAGGGAACACATGTACAGACAAACACCCCCCCCCTCCCAAGTCGTCACCAGCCATAGCCCATGAACCAAGCAAAGTCGTGCCCTTTTTTTCGTCTTCAGCTGCTCGTGATGAAGATTTCCTGGTGTCGATGGGTGGCCTCGACAACAGCGTTGCAGAGAGCGAAGTCTGTGAGCGTCAGCATCGAACGTAGTAGGCAGAAGATACAAGAAGGGGAGGAAAGAAAGGGGTAAAGAATATTACCAACGCCGGCGCCCAAGTCTCTTGAGCTCAATGCCTTGATAGACATGTCCGGGTTCACCTTTCCGATGATCTGCGCCGCGTTCCCGACAGTCAATTGAGCGTCCTGCAAAGAAAGAAACGAGCCAGACGTTAGCACGGTTCCCCATCCTTACGATAGATACATATGAGAAGATGAATAAAAGAAACAGAAGGAAAAAGGTGCTCACGCGGTTGAGAGTGACGCTGATGACTCCCTCGGCCTCAATGCTAGCCTGGTCTCCTCGCACCTGCATCACCTTGCCGACGACGGTGACCAGCCGACCGGCGGATTGGCTGAGATAGTGCGCCGTGATGCGCGGCGCGCACATTTGCTCCGACATGGCAGGCTGGCCTTCGCTGATATCAAGCGTGAGGAGACGAAAAGGAGTGTTCGAATTTGGGAGAGAAGAGTCCTTTGCGAGGCAATGGCCGAAGACGGGTTACGAAACAAGGAGACGCGTTGTGGAACATGAAGACGCGTTGAGTGTGGGATTGGGTGACAGCGCGAGATCACATGACATTTGATGCAAAGGTCGTAATGTTCGCTTGTAGACCCTAACCCTATCCACAGTTCTTCTAACCTTAGTCCTTACCTTACCTCCAAGCGCTACTTGAGACCATTCCATGCGTACGGCGGATTCCAGACTGCTAGAAGAAGGCAGACAAACGCATGAGATGGAGAGACGGAGCTCGATGGCCCGAATTTAAGTGTCCTGAGCCAATGCGTTGGGGCAGCGGCTGGGTCACAAATACTGAACAATCACATACTGAGCCTCCTTTGAAGGAACCCGATAAAGACACACGACACCAAGCTATAGACAAAATCGAGGGCAAGCAGACTCACAGGACGGGTATCATGTTCTCTTCGGAGGCAAAGACGATAAAAATAGGCAGACAGGCAGGTAGACTTATAGAGCAAGCCCCTTGGCCCCCTTCGTCCAGCGATACAAAGACAAAGCACGCCGTCTCGCTCGATGCTCCTCCCAATTCGTCGTTCCCGATCCCCTGACGCTGTAGAGCGTCGACCGAACCACCTTGCGAAAGTTTTTCTGTATTTAAGATCCGTCCCCCTTCACTTCAGCCACTGGTACTTCGATTGTCAAGGGAACGAGGATCCTTACCTGAAACTCGGTGCTCAGAGTAACGACACACACCTCGTGCGCCCGTATAATGTTCTCGCACGCCTGCTCGACCGACTCGTTGGGCCCTAGCTGAGGCATACGGTCGGCGAAGAGCAAGAGGACAAAGCTTCCCTGCAGGAGGTAGATGCCAAACAGGTACGACATAAAAGTCAGCTCAGGATCCATGGCCAAGATGGTCGACACCGACTGCGACGCCGAGATGGCGTGCGTGGCGCACTCGGTGAAACGCTTGGACGTGATCCAGTCCTGACCGTCGTCCAGCATCGAGATGGCGTCCCATTTGCCGTGCAGCAGGACGTGTAGGACGTGTAGCATGTGCGTGCTGTAGGCCCTCACCAGCCGGACCTTGGTGTGATCGGCCGCGTCGTAGGCTGCCAGCCGGATGCCGTCCTGATGCAGCACCGGCGTCGAAAGCCCCGTCACCAGGTCCCGACTGGGCACCGTCAGCGAGCCAAGGCTCAGCTCGTAGCTGGCGAGAAGCTCCTGGATGATGGCTACTGCGTGAGAATCCTCCTGATCGCCTAGCCGTGGATGCCGCCGCCGATGGTGCACCTCGATGATATCGCCCAGGATAGCCATGATGGGTAAGAAGTATTCGAAGAACCCTGTGCCGCTGGCCAGCGTCGGCGGGCCGAGGACCCTCGGAGGCATCTCCCCGGCCGTCAGATCCTCGAGCTTCTCCCACACCGTCTCAGGTAGCGGTGCTTGATAGGGTTGCCGGCAGCGTCAGCTCCCCTTTGTTCCTTATTTCCTGAGGCAAGTGTCGACCACTTACCATACACCTCGCAGTACGAGTCCGGCATGGACAGAGCGGTGTTAAAAGACAGGCTGAGGTGCCGATCAAGGCTATACAGCAACCAAAAGACGCGCCTACGCTCCTCGCGCCGCTCCAAGTCGGCCAGCGATGCGTCCCCAGAGGCGTCCCGGTGGCACGAGCAAAGCGGGTTGGCGCATGGCGAGACGGGCGCCGTACACCGCTCGTCTTCGCGGTTGAGCCTCAGCGAAAGCGCCAGCCGCACGGCCTTGGACCACCACTTGTAGCAGTCGGACTTGAAGTCGCTCCCGGACACGGCGATGGACAGCAGGATAAAGGTGAGGACGTCGTCGACGACGCCGGCGGGCTCGTTTGCTGCCGTCGTCAACGGAACCGACGTCGGGTTCGGCAGGCTGGGATGCGGGACCTCGGTCTCAGCTCGTAGGCCGCCTGTGGGGGGGGGAGACCAGCGCCCGTCAGCATATCCGCCCCTGATCAAGTCATACCCACACACATCACACACGCAAAAGGGGGGGGCTCCTCCCGACCGTGGATCCGCCGCCATCTGTCCGGGTCCCGTTCCGAGACGAGAGAAGTGGCGAGATCGTACAGATCGTTGACGACGCGGGCACGCGTCCCCGGCACGTGGAGTAGCATGACGTCGGCCGTCTGGGCTACGCACCACAGGATCGTCGCCAGCAGAGCCGGCGTCGTGTGCCTCGGGCTCGTCGGGTGGGTGATGGACTTTTTCCTGAAGACGCGGGTGAGGATGTACGGCGACGCGCCCCGAAACAGCGAGCTGCCAGGGTCGGTGAGGAAGATGTCGAGCAGCTCACAGGCCACCGACGCGGGGATGATGCGGCGGATGAAGGGGAGTACGGGATCGAGAAACCTGTAGCAGCACTCGTCCGACGGCGCCTGGTGCATCACATCGGGGAGAAAGCCGTCCGGGGCCGAAGTGGCGGTGCTGACCGACGTCCGCGGCGGATCGTTGCTAGCGGCCGACCGGAACGACGTCCGACGACGGCCGATGCTCCCCCTCCCGGGATCCGTCGAAAGCCCGCCGGTGACGGGAGAAGCATAGCTGGCGCTATCATCGGAGATGAGCATGTCCGACTCGACGAGCGGCCCTTCCGGAACCGATGAAGCGGCCGGCGATCGGATGGGCGGGCCGTCGGCGGAAGCTAGCGGACGAGGCGATAGGTGGAGGGCGGCCTGTGTCAGGGAAGGGATCGACATGGCGTGAGCGGAGCGGCCCGCCGTCATCTGTTGCGGAGCGTCTGCGCCCTCTCGTGGTGGCCCTTGTCCATCATTATCGCCGGTGGTGTGCCTGGAGCCGACGATGCTGCCCAGGGAGGATGTCGACTTGGAAGCGGGTGATGTGGTTGGTGGTGAGACATGATGAATATTGCGGCCGCTGAAAAGGATGATTTAGCAGTTAAGCTCTCTTTCTTTCCTTGACTCTTGACTAGACGAGCAACTGACGTCGGGGCGGGCAGACGGCCCCTTTTCTTAACCTCGCGGTTATATCGACACGTGTATCCGTATTCTGGGGGAGTGGTAAGCCGAGAAGAACAGAGAAGAAAACTTGAGCAGTAGAAAGAAACTCATGGGACAGGAGGACGAAGCTCACCACGGCAACGACGACATGGACTAAAAAAGATGGAGGAGAGTGGAAGAAAGGAGATAAGGAGAGTGGTTCAGCGCCGTGTTAGCACTGAAGCAGCCCGAACAGTAGTGAAAAAAAGAGGGTGAAAGACAAGACGAGAGTGGGAAGACGGCAGAAGTAAAGATGGAAAATAACCAGAGAGGGACGAACCACTCGCCATCGCACCGCGTCCTCGAGGCGCTACACTTGTCACAGGCCCGCCTCGTCCTCCTCCGAGGCCTCGCGTGCTCCAGGGTCTGGCCCTGTACGGAGACCGGGGCGGGAACGGGGATGGATGGTCCCGCTTCGCCCGCGCCTTCTTGGGCTCCGTTGTCGGCCGAGGACATTGATTGGGAGAGGGAAACAAGGGCACCCCCGGGGGGGGAGGGAAGGGATGTTGATGGGAGTAGGGATGTTTGTTTGTCGTGTATCCGTAGAGGGGAGTGAAAAGATCCGAAGGGAACTTCTGTACAGATGTGTGAGTGTATCGGGGAGTATGTATAAGAGGGAGAGGGAGGAAGTGAGAGAGATAGAGGATCTCTCCGACCTTCGGCTCTCTACCTCAGTACGAAGAAACGAGCCTTTTTTTCTCCCCCTTGAAAGAAGACGGGAAAAAAAAAATGAGGAGAAAATTCCAAAGGAAGCAAGCAAAACTGTTGAAAGCCGAGCGACTCAAGTAGGCGGAGCGGGCGCGCCTCGTGTCGAAAAAAACCACACAACACACCGAAAAGGGGCGGGGGAAAGAAGCCCCACGATATCCACGAGGCGGAGCGTGATCGGGGGCCCCGGATGACGGGGTGTGATAATGGAGAGAGTAATGAATGCATCTTTTCCCACACGATGATGATGAGTGGTAGGTTACACTGGAAGGGGTATGGGGAAAAACCTAAACAGTTTTGAAGTGAGGCCAGTTCTAGGCTTTGAGGGGGAGGCAATCCCATCCCCGGACCGGCCATTTACCTCTCTATTATCTCTCTCTCTTCATTCTCTCCTCCTCGCCAAGGACGTTGCCAAGACGAGACGAGCCATTCATTCACCCTCCCCGCTCTTTAACTTGCTCCATCAAGGATGGACGGCAGATTCAGTTGACGCCGAGAAAGAAAGGGGAGAACAAAGAAGGGGAAGAGAGAAGATAAGAGAAGAGAAGTGTGACGAAGAAGAAGTGGGAAAGAAGAGAAACACATCATCCAGGCGGGGGAGGGAAGAGGGAAGGGAAAGGAGGGGAGAAGAGGGTCGACAGGCTCGTGTCCATCGGCCGTGGTTGTCCGAGTGGAGTCGAAATACCACCGTCTGAACAATCCAGTCTGACGGAGCTCCATGTAGGATTGCTCTTCGACGAGCACTTTTATCAACATACATATGTATGTATGTATGCACATACATATGTACATGAACAAGGTGAGATGGATCAAAACAGGAGAGGGAAGATGGAGACTGACAGTTGATAAGTAGTATAGAAGGATAAGCCACGTTGAAGTCCGTCATCGGCCTTTCTGCTCCCATCGACGGCGTCCCATCTATAGGGTTTAAAAGGTTATAAAGATGAAGGGAAAGATGGCGAGTTTTATATGGGGCGTCCCCCCCTTTTTCACTCTGGAGCATATGGATATCGGATAGATACACACATCATACCTACCAGGACCGGCATTTGGTGAAGAATTACCACCACTGCCACACAGGGGTGTTTCCCTGCATCTGGAGCCGTCTCGGACCGACGCGTGCGTGAATCGGCCGAACGTCGCCCGTCAATATTAGGATAGGTAGATAGCTAAGCTTCGGCTGGAGGCTATCGGTCACGCCGATATAGCTCTCGCTTATTACTTTCTGACTGCAACGACGGTTCTATCTGCACATGAGTCTTGTTTAACGGTCTAACATTATCAGCCTCATCTTCATCTCCTCCTCCTCCTCCTCCTCCTCCTCCTTCTTATTATTCTCATCACGCTTTATTGGCATTTTTCTAGCCTTGAACCTTTTTCTCCACGTGGCCTGGTATCCCGGTCTGACTGACTCCGTCGTGTTGTCACAAGTATGTATGTAAAGTCTTATCTTCCCCTTTCTCTTTTCTTTGCTCTTCTTCCAAGCCTTCTCAGCGTGTAAGCAAGTCCAAGATGGCTGGGCATTGGCAAGTTGCCAAACAGCCAGAGTATAATCCGCAGAGACACACAATCTATCTATCCATACCTAGTACTCGATAAAGTAGTAGGTATGCTATATGGATAATGCCTCCCTTGTGGACTACTCCGCCATACTCGGAACCCGAACAGCACTGCCCTCCCCACGTGGTAGTTGATCAACCATATCCGTAACCATGTAGTTTATCCATCAGAATTGTTTATAAAGTGTCAAGACATCTACTACGCAACACAAGACATGTTAAATACACTCAAGATATATACATATATCCGTACAGAGTATAAGTACGTGTATATGTAGTCTAGGTATCTGGTACACACACTTACAGTAATATAGTAGTTGACATGGTAGTTAATACGTCTAATTCTATTTGAATTTTTTCACACATCCTGTAGTTAAGACGTCTAGAGACGCGTGCTTCGATCGTTGACTCATATATCCGGTAGCCAGTCTTATGAAGAGAAAGACTTGATATCAGCGTCTTGGTGACGAATCGGTATAAACATGCATAAAATCTTTGCATTTTAGAAACAGTTTAAAACCAGTTCATTGCGCAGCTGTTGTGAAGTTAGTCTCTCCACGTGTTAGGCATTTGACCTCCTTTGCACGATCACATCAAAAATGTAAGGCTGTAAACCACGATTTTGTCGGGTTAGGGTTAGGGTTAGTAGGGGTTTGACCGCTGTAATAGCAAAGCCCCCTTCTGTCTCTGCCTGGACTTACTGGAAGCTGGAGGCGGAGGGGGGACGCAAACGATTCTCCCAGCAGAGGGGCCAGGCCTCAAAGAAACTCATCCTCCGCTCGAGGCCCGTGGACGTAGAGACCTCTCTTATCCGTAAACCCAGAGTGATCTGGAAGCTGGCTATTTCACTGCGGATCTTCTTCAAAAGCGGCTCTTATAAACAGCCGCACCTGGGTAAAGCTAACCGAGCTTTTCTTCTCTCCAACAAGGGAGGAAGTTGGGATTATTTCCTATGACAAACGAGAACGAAGCTTCCTCTGTCGATCGTATATGGTAAGACTCGCCCTCTGCTATATCTTCTCCATGCAAACCTACTCAGTCTCCAGCATCGTGTTCTTCCATCTCTTTTACTTTTGCCAAGCTGAAGGTTCTCATCCACGTGCCACTAGACGAGCAATATCTCTCCCAACTTCCTGTTCAAGGTGGAAAGGAAGTCTCTGATTCATCACTCAAGAGATTCATACACGCCATGGCAAATATGTACATACCTAGAAGACGCTCTTGTCAAGACTCCTTCCCGAAGAAAGGTGCACGAGAACGAAGTATGTATACGGGTATGATTTTACTCTCGTATATATGGTGACTTTAACCGTTGATAGCCATGGCTTCCGCTTCCAGCCTTCTACTCTGGCACGTCAGCGGTCTCGATGAATTAACCTTGGTTGCTCGTAGAAATGAAAGGCGATATTGCGGTCAAGCGTCACGTCCTTACAATACGAAGCAAAGCTACGGAGCCGTCGTCGTGCTCTTCCTGGGGAGGGTAGCCTCTAGAGAGCAGCGTATGTGTATAAATAGGGGTCGTTTGCGTCGATGCTTTCCCATCCCCTTTCCCTCTTACACTCTGAACATTGAGCACCATCACCGCAGGCCAGCAGTCTAATAGACGATATCCTCCAAGTTCTTTGTAATGCGTTGGGCTAAGATCATCGCTTGCGCAACGCCGCTATGGCTATCCTGGCTCGAGCCCGGCAGTGCAGGTCTCTCCGCGGCCATTGTCCGTCGCCAAGATGGCTTATACGTGTACCGCGCAGACAAGAGGTCGCCTCTAGAAATCATGACCGACGGCGGCTTCCGGCCTCACGGACACCCGAACTGGGCAGATAATCCCCGGGCCTTCTACATGTGGCGCCATTACCAGGCCGGTCCGGAGGGTTGTGGCGCTGAGGATATCGAGGGGGAGCCCGAAGGCGCTGAGTGGGAGACGGCCTACGTGTCTGTGGCCGAGGACATAGAGACAGCCGAGTCATACCCTGGCTGGCTGTACGAGATTGTGCCCACCCAGAACATCCTCGACGACGAACTGGCCGAGTCAGAGGTCCTCGCTCTCGGCGGCGTTCACTGGTCGCAGGTGAGACGCTTTCGATGGCAATACGAGGCAGACGCGCAGTGGCAAGACAATCCACACTACGACGCAGCGCTTTGGGAGGAGTCACCGATCCGCGGAATCACCCGTGACTTGCCGGACGATCTGTGGCTGGTGACTAGGTCTAGTGAGTCGGTATGGTCAAATCCGAGTGCACGAGAGGCGGCCATGGCCTTTATGAGAGAAGAGGGGATGGCCAGCCAGCTGGGTGAGTTCCCGCCTCAGTTCAGGACGTATCCGCCCAACGAGGCCATCCCCGGACCGAGGGAGATTCCGGAGGAGGTCGAAGAGCCAGACGAAGCAGAGGAACTGTGGCAATTTCTTGGTTTCGAGTCCGAACAGAAATATGACGAGGCCATGGCTCGGGCCGCCGGGAGAGATCTCTGCAAGAGGGATGGCCTACCTTGCCGCGGGCTGTCCCTGTCAAAAGCAGCCGAGGATGAAAACGTCCTGTCTCGACTGAGCGAGGAGGTGGCAGCCAAGGACTTTGAGAAGCTGGTCGTACGCTTCGGCGTGGCGGACCTGGCCAAGAGCCGGGGAGGGCTGGAGGTGGGCGAGTTGCGGGCACGGCTCAGGGGCTACCAAGCGCTCTCGTCGTCGTTTTCGGTCTCGAAGTCGGTCTCGTCGTCGATCCGAATCGCGGATCTGACCAAGAATGCCAAGAACGCCGGAAAAGGCGTCCTCTTGATCGCTGCGCTGGGCATCTACGTCAAGGAAGTCATCGAAGTCTTCTCGACCGAAACGAGCGCGCTGGATCGGTTGGCGGTGCTGACGTCTATCTTCCCCCTCGTCGGCTGCGGCGTCCAGGCAGTGGCCGACGGGGTCAAGGGCGACGTCGATGTCATCGGCAAGACGCTCTGCCTCGTCGGCGATGTGCTTCTCTTCACCCCCCTCTGGCCGTTGGGCGTCTTGGTGCAGCTGACGCGGATGTGGTGGGAGCTGGTGGCGAAGAAGGTGATTGAGAAGATCGCCAGCCCAGAGTTGGTCCATCAAAGCCGTCTCGACGGATGGACCGAGTTCTGCGGCGGAGTGGAAAAGTACATCCGATCGGACGCCTTTGCGGATAACATGCAGCGGCAGTACATGGCCGAGATGTCCGCCGTCATCTTCAAGGCGGCCGAGGCCAAGGGGAAGCTGGTGACGGGCACGCTGTCGCTGCTGGCTGCCAACAACGACACCATCACGACGACGACGACGACGACGACGACGACGACGAAGAAGTTGGAACGGAAAATGATGATGAGAAAGATCTTCGTCGCTTCCCGGCGTATACGAGACATGGTCTGCCGCGAGGCGGACGAGACGAAGCAGCGGCTCCGTGACCGATACAAGCTGCAAGTGAAGAATTGGCTGCAGGGAGAACAAGCGATATTCGACGACAAATTCTGGTACTCTCTCTTACAAGAAGCCGTAATGGTAACCACGGTCCCGATTCCGGCGGAGGCAGGGATGGACGTCATGGTCTATATGGCCCAGAGAATGGAAGACGATATCAAGAAAATGCAGTCCAACAGCCAGCCGCTGCCGATTTGGCCCCAAGGCGATCAGCACTTGAACACCATCGTGAACGAACAGTTTGATCGCTTCCAGCCGCCCAGCCCGTGCCGCAATGTGGGTAAAGGAAGGATGATTTCTGGAGGAAGCTCAGGGGGGAAAACCGAGCACGGGGCTGTAGGGAAACCGACAGAGGGTTAGGATATACCTAAGCTTAATCAAGTTTAGAGTACGATATCAGTCGTGATCAAGGAGTTTCATAGACGTTGAGGTTTTTCAAGTAAAGAGCAATACGCCGTCCTAAACGTTAGGAAGAAATAGGGAAAACAAAAAGACGATTGAGTGATGGATATATAAGAGCATCCCTGACGAAACTGTATTCATGTATTGTTTCTCAAATGAGATATCAGAAAATGGTCTATAAAGACGAAGAAGAAGAAGAAGAAGAAGTAGAAGACGAAGAAAATTCCCAAAAGAGTGAAAGAAAGAAAGAAGGAAAGAAAACAGAAGAGCACTGACTTGAACGGAAGACACGAACAAAAAAGGGGGCCGGGCATGACAAGAGCTCTTCTCTATCTGCACACAGAAGCACTGGGATGCTAGTTTGTATGTCTGCCGCGTCTCAGACGGTCAACGGGGCTCGGCCTGGTCTGTTCCCCCAGTGGCAAGCTGCTCAACACATGGAAACTTGCTCTTCGGAACCCTGAACCGTTTGTCTCGCTGTCGGGTCATTGGCCTGAAAAACCCCCACTCCAGGACGCCAAAGCTCCGGAATCAAATCCCCTCGAAGCGCCGCTGTATGTTGAACGGCCTGCGCTGTAGCCCCCGCCGTAGCCCCCGCCGTGGCTCCCGCTGACGACCCGCCCGCCGCCGCCGCTCGTAGGGTTGCGGTGGACGTGTTCTCTAGGCGGACGGGGATTGACAGCCGGAGGGTTTGTCCTTGCCGTTGAGGAAGTCGAACCTCCGCAGCAGGAGGAAAACCATTTCGGTAGTTTGAGTACAGGGAATTTCGGAACTGGCAGAGGCGCGGCGAGAGCTGACGCCGCAAAGAGGGCCACGGATACGATGATAGGCTTCATGGTAATTTCATCAAAAGATTTTTCCTTTTCTGGTTCGAGAAAAGGACGGAGTAAGGAAGTAGGTATATAGTAGGTAGGAAGGTTGATGGAAGTAGGTAGAAGAAGAAGAAGACGAAGAAGACGAAGATGAGCGAAGATGAGCGAAGATTCTTTTCTAGCATTCTTTTTCGTACCCCGTCGTAGGTTTTTAGTGGCTTCGGGTGCAGGCAAAACCCAGATACGAGCCCGGATGGTCACCTCGGTAAGATTCATCACCAGTTCACCCTCCCAGTATCGCCGGGCATAATTAAATATAAACGAGGCAGCATGGAGTAGAAAGTCAAAATCGGATCCATTTCTTCGGACAAATTTTTCCTTATTTCGAGAACATGCCATCATCGTTTTTCAACCCAGTCCATGCCTTTTATGCGTTGCATACATGTAGTATGGATAGGATGATCTGGATTAGTAGCTTCAGGATGCGCTTCACGACTTGGCTCCTCGTTGCCCTACAGGGGTTGGCTACTACTATTTACCCAGCAGTCAGTCGATGTCTTCTCCCAAGTCTCCAAAGACATCTTTTTAATGTTATTCACAGAAGTTGGTGTCTGCCGCCGCGGATAAGGCACGAGATCCAGACACGAAGTCGATTCTAGAGGGATTCCTCAACGCGAATGGGGAAGATGATCCAAATGGTAGTGTGAGTTGGGAGGATCCTGACGACATGTCTGTACGTCGATATTTTTCCTATTTTTTTTTCTTCTCTTTGATACGTACATTTTGACATTATTCATACCCGGGCAGTTTGTCATAGACAGTGACTTCATGGAATTCGGCCGTGCCATTGCTTGGAAGGACATCAAGAATGGGAATCCCGAAAGGAAAGAGACTCCAGGCCGTGGAGTAAGTTGAAATCGTCTCTCAAAAGTCTCCTTCGAGGATACCGTTGACGCAGGCCTCGGCGACGCGAATAAGGAAAAAGCTACAGCGGATGCTGACCGTCTCGTCCGATGTGTCAGTGTGACGGTGGACGAGATGAAGAAGCCTGTTCAAGGGAAATCGAATATTTCAGAAGCCGATGCAGAAGCCATTGTTGAGGAAGAGTACCAGAAGAAGGAGATACAACATCGTACAAAGACCATGAAACGGTTTGCCGAAGACAAGCCACGCTATCTCGACTATTTTCATAGATTCTGGCACAAGTACGGACACGGCGAAGAGGACCTGCTCGACGTTATCCGGAACGGGGGAGCGGATCACGGGGTGGAACAACGATGGAACCTACTCGGAAAACTCTTCGGCTTTGACGATGTAGCAGACTTTCATGCTGTCAAGGCCATGGCAGGGGAACAATTCAAGAATGACGAAATGACCAAGGATGTCGCCGGCAGATCTAGACGTTCGCTCGCCACCTCCGTCTCCCCATCCCTGGTCAAGCGCGGGAAAGGGACGAAGGCGGCCGTGAAAGGCGTGGCCATCCTGACTATCGCCTCCTGGCTCTCAAGGATCGCAGCGGCAGGCGTCAATTGGACGTTCTACAACGGGACATTCTACCAATTCAGTGTCGCCGTGGGGAGCATAGCGCCCTTTGTCGAGTGCAGCGCTGAAGCTTATGACTCCTATACCGAACAGGGCGCGCTCAGCGTGGCGGACAAAATCGATGCCGGCTTGTGCATCGCCTCCGACGTGGCCCTGTATGCCGCCTATGGTATCCTGATCGCGCCCGGGAAGAACAAATACACTGTATTAGCCATAGCCGGTCTCTTCGTCTTCTCTGTGTTCATGGATCACGTTGTCCGCCCTTTGACGAGGAGATTGGTCGAGTGGATAGAAGGACTACTCCATGCAAAGAAGGTCGAAGACCAGAATTACGTCTGGGAGCTTCTCCAACGAGAATGGCTCGATCGTGTCGCTCCTATCCTACGTGAGAACTGGTTCAAAGCCGGTCAAAGCGTGTCGCTCGTCGACACATACAAGGATTTTGCCTCCATCATCTCCTACCGAGTCTCGGTCCAACTGCAGGACTTGGAGGAGAAGTTTGCTACGTCCAATATAACGGCCGAGCAGAGGAAGATGACGGAGCAGTCCAGGAATATGTATCAGAGCGAGCTTTGCGAATCCCTCAGGCTGTCCAAGGAATCCCATCTCGACATCCTGTACACCAACGTCCGGATCGCGACCATCGAGCTCAAGGACGATATTTCCGACCGTCTGGCGGGATTCATCCAACACTATTGGGAGGCGGACCATGAGCAACGCGTGATAAGGACGCGAGGATTTATCGACAGATTGACAAAGACAAAACTACTGCCCTATGCTCTGCAGGAGATCGAAAAGTACATCGACCACGAAATGATGGACTGCGTGACCGTCGTTGCCAGGGATCAAGTTACGGACCCATCCTCTCGGCATTACGACGTGACGGAAGACTGGTGGAATGTAGCCATGAGAAGGAAGATCTTGCCGTCGCATCCGAAACGCTCGTTCACGCCCAGCCTCCTACCGCACGAGGATGCTCACAAGAAGGAGACCTGGCGACAACTCAGGAAGCTGGAGCTGACGACGAACAGCACGATCGAGCACATGTAAGTTTCCTCTTCCTCGGCCGATCCATCTCCGGCTCCGACTCCGATTGACGGCTGTCTTTTACTACTGTTAGTGACGAATGTTGGAAGCAAGACGCACGTCGTAGATGAGAGAGAGAGGGAGAGAGGGGGACTGAGAGAGTCTGAAGCGATTTGTCTACCCAAGTTGCATACCGACTTTGTTTGAAAGTCTGCTGATACTAGTACTGAGCTCGAAAGCATCGGTCTAATCTCAAGTAGTAGTATGAATAAGAAGAAAAAAAAAAGATGTGAATTATGATCTTCCTTCGCTTCTGACGACTTGGCTACTTATGCGTGTGTATGCTACTGAATAGATATTCATCGAACGCAGCCCGCGCGTGAATGACGACTTCATACATGGAGGAAGCAAATTCCCCGATATGCCTTGCCTGGAAACATACGAGAAAGGGGGGAAAAAGAACAACGTAGCCTGTACGTCGAGGTATCACCAAACCCAGGTAACGAAAACCATCATCATGATGCTTCATCATCATCAAGAAGAGAGGAACGTAACACAGACATCAAACAAAAGAGAGGTGAACAGAAATGGGGACATGAGAAGATGAAGAGAATAGAAAAGAGAAGAACAGAAAAGGTGAAGCTCCAGGCTTTGTCCTTTTAGAAAAGAGGAAGCAGAAGAAGAACAAACCGAGAGAAGAAGAATAAGAAAGAAAGACACAAGAGAAAGATGAAGATGTAGTTTGAAAAAAAAGGGGGAAAAAAAAAAAGACTCCTCAACTCTTCCGGTAGCCGTTGTTGATCAACAGGTTCTTGGTATCGCCCGGCACGCCAGTCACCGCCCCCTTGAGAGCCTGCTTAGCGATATGCTGGCAAAGGCCCTCGACCTTCTCGCCAGCGCCGAGGAAGTAGGCCCCGATGCCGGCAACGTGAGGCGAAGCCATGGACGTGCCGGAGATGGACTTTGTCTTGCCCCCGACCCAGGTGCTGGTGATGTTGCTCCCCGGGGCGAGGACGTCGACGACGCTGCCGATGTTGGAGTAGCTGGCCAGGGCGTCGACCCGGGTCGTGGCTCCGACCGTGCAGGCCGACGGCTCCGAAGCGGGAGAGTACTCTGATGCGTCGGCGCCATCGTTTCCGGCCGCTACGGCGAGGAAGAGGCCTGCCTTGACGATGTTGGCGGCCGCGCTGTTGACCGCCTTGGAGAAGCTTCCTCCGAGGGACATGTTGACGACGACGCCTTTGGGGCATTTCTGCTTGGCGGCATCCTTTGCGACAAAGTCCATACCTGCGATGACGGCCGAGCTTTTTTTTTTCATCTTTAGCTTCAGGGGATGTGAAGAGAGAGAGGAGAAGGAGTTGATTCACTTACTTGCGGCCCGAGCCGTTGGCGTCGAGAACCTTTACGCCAAACAAGCTCGTCTTCTTGGCTACACCGTACGTCTTGGAGCCGATGGTACCGGCGACGTGAGTTCCGTGGCCGTGACCGTCGGTATCTTCCTTGTCGGCGTAGTTGGCCGCGAACTTGGCACGGCCCTCGAATTCCTACACAAGTCAGTTTACTTGATCGATTCATTTCTTCTCTCGCACGCTTACCGAGTTCTTTGCATCGATGCCCGTGTCAATGATGTAGGCGCATGTGCCTTCGCCCGCGGTGTCATCGTAGTTGTACGTCGTCGCGTTGGGCTTCTTGTTAGAGAGACGAGCAAGACCCCAGTCAGCGTCATTCTGCGTCTCGAAGATGGTGACGATGGCGTCTTGCTCAATGTAGTCGACCTGATCCAACTTGGTCAGCACTGTCTGAATCCATTGGAACGGGGGCAACAGGGCAGCATCCTCACATCCGGGTTCGCTCTCAGCTTGTCAACCTCGTCCGGCTTCAGAGTGGCAGCGAAGCCGGAAAAGGCGTGGCTATAGGTGAAGTGGGCGTCCGAGGCAATGGACGAGACGGCGCTGGCGACGGACGCGCCCTTTGCTGCGCTCTTCTTCATCCTCACGATGAACATGCCCTCGACTGGAGAGCCACTGCGAGGGAGCAGCAAGGGAGCCAGCTCTGACCGCTGAGCCGGAGCGGCCAGAACCAAGGGAAGGAAGAGGAGGCTGGCGGACAGCATGTTGACGGTGTAAGTGGGAGGAGAAGCAATGAGAAGTGAAGAAGGAGAGAAGGGGATGAAATCGCTAAAGTCGAAGCAAAGGTTATAAGTTGCCGTGAAAAAGAAGAAGAAGGAGTAGTTAAAGAAGCGGTCAGGTTGATGAAGAAAGAAACGATATCTCGCCCGGAGCTCAGACTCGGAAGACGAAGAAAGAGAACAAGGAGGAGTAGGAGAAAGCACAAGTAGAGATGAAAGGATGAGATGGAGAATCATCACAAGGAGATGGAAAGCTTCTCTATTTATCCCTAAAACTCATCAAGCCATGATGCCGTCCACACCTCGGAGAATGCCCATCTCTACACGTCTCAAGACGGCCCTGACGATGTCGTCAGCTTTCCTGAAGGAGTAGGTCCAAGGCCAAAACACAACACACACGCACGAACACACGTTAAAGAGAGAAGAAAAAAAAAACACCCCTGGCCAGCTCGCTATCTCATGTGAGAGCGCCGATCGCTCCAAGCGGGATCCGCCTCCCCGAATTGGCCGATTGGGCGCCGATCATAGCGGGATATCGTAGGAACGGGTGTTCCTGATGCTTCGGCCGAAGGCCATAATCGGAGGCAGGCCTTTTATTCAGAACCCCTATCTGTCTATCTATCCATCTACTTACCTACCTAAAGGGGCGGCGGTGCATGACCGACTGGAAAGGAACTTATGGGGGGCCTTGCTTTGACAGCAGCTGTCCTTCGTGTGTGGTTGGGAGTCACGAGAGCCTTCAGTTTCGTTATCTGGCATTTTGGCCTGATTTTTTGTAATTCTTTTCAATCAATCATGGTTATCATTATTCATGTTTTCCTTTTGTCATGGTCAATTGGGGTCGGGATAGACTCGGGGGAATTAAACCTGGTTGGCGATACTAGACGGTGGTCAACCCTCCTCCTCTCTCCTCACCTCTCTCCTCTTCTCCAACCCCCGAAACGGGCAGTCCTTCCCCTCACGAATATGCAGGGCTTTTACAGTGCCGGGCGGGAATAACTCTCTCTCTCTTCTACTGCCTTTCTCGAACAACCTTCTATGACTAGGCTCGTGAGACAAGGTCCCCGGAATGGGGAAATACGAAGGGTAAGGGGGGCTGAATGGGAATTGGGGAAGAAGACAGAAAGCAGACCGAGAGGGGATGAAAAAGCGGAAGACCACCACACCCTCATTCACACTCTCCTTGCATAGCCAACTGCCTCATCCATGCCCGTGCAGAGCCTGTCACGAGGTGGCTCTCCGCGCCCCCCCCCCCTCCCCTTCCAGCCGGGTTTTGGACGGGAAGACAGGATGATAACTAACCATGTGCCCGGCATCGGCTCCGGGAAAAAGTAGAGGAGAATTCGGGCGATTAGCGAATTGGGCCGATTCCGTTCTTTGCTTTTTTAAACCCTTCCCTTCCGGGCCAGGAGGGGAGGTTAATAGGACGAATCAGGTTCGTGATTGGCGATCTGCCAGCGAAGAGATAAGAAAGGAAGAGACACGTTTACATGGACGGGAGCGAAAGATCTTTTGATATTGACGTCCACGATTTATCTTGAAGGGGCAAGAAGGTATGAGATAGGATGGGATGGGATAGGATAGGGGAGAAGATGGATAGAGCTCGCTAGATGACCGAGCTTCCTTTTTCTGTCTCGGAGATGAGACCGAAAAGATCTCTTCCTCATAGATAGCCCATGCATGGTCTTCTGCCATGGATGTTCTCTCTGAATCTCATGGTGAAGGGGGGAGATGGAGATGGTGATGCAGATTAGACTTGGCCAGGTTGGGTTTGGCACGCGGAGAATTTCACGGACCTCCTTTTCCCCTCTCCCAGCTTTCTTGGAGATTGTCTCTTTATTCCCCGAGACATGTCTTTGAAGTCAACAGCTGTAAAGAGACGTAGAGGACGATGACGTTGGCTTCGTCGGAGGAATGCCGCGATGATGGCGTTGCTCAAGTGCCGGATATTTGGAGTCGAGTGATGGCATCATCCGTATAATAGTACTAATAGTATTCGAGAGACGACACTCACAGCAGCGAGAGGTCATTCTCGTATTTGGAGAAGATGAATGCTGACTTGTGATTATATAGAAAAAAAGTCATGCCTACTTGCACGGGATAGCCGCCTCTCCAGCCGGACATCTCACCACCAACAGTATATCGCTAACATCACACAGTCGCTCCTCATCCCCCCAGCAAACCAATCATTTCCTTGTCACCGCTTCGCTTCGCAATCTCCAGCGGTGAAAGGCCGTAGACATCCTCAGCCGTTGATTTGACCCTGTGAGAGCCGACCAGGAGCTTCACGACGGCTACGTGCCTATTCTCCACCGCCCACCACAGCGGCGTCCGCTTCTGTCCGTCCTGAGCGTCTACCTCGACGCTATTACCGCGGTCACCATCACCGGCGGACGCAAGAAGAAGCTGGACGATAGAATCGTACCCCCCCGCCGCGGCATGCAGCAACGGCGTCCACCCCGTCCCGTCTTTGGCATCTGGCTCGACCCCGGACGTCGCCAGTAGCAGGGCAGCAAGCTCATTCTCTCCCATCATAGCAGCGTACGTCAACGGCGTCCAGCCGCTTCCATCCAACCTGTTCGGCGCGGCCCTCCCCGTGTCGAGAAGCAGCTTGGCCACCGTCTTGTCGTCGTTCATCACCGCCCGGAAGAGGGGGGTTTCGCCCCAGCGGTTGGGCAGGCCTGGATTAACATTTGTGTTCTCGAGAAAGTGCTTTACTGCCGTTGCGTTCCTGTGCATGACGGCCGAGGCGAAGCTTTCCTGTAAGGCGTGGGATTCTGTATCTCGCTTGGTGTATACGGTCTCGGGGGGTAGCGGCATGAAGAGAGAGGCAGAGTCCCGCCAAGATCGATAACGCTGGGGCGTACATACACACATGTGTTTAGTATCATACTGAGTAGGTGTTGACGAAGATGTTCGAGCTCACCTGTTTGATATTAAGCCTTCGCGGCCCGGAGGTAAGAGGGTTGCCATCCATGCAGGAAGCAGCTCCGATGAAGAGCATGACGGAGAAGTTTGACAGTTTCATGATGACGATGGGATGAGGCAAGTGAGCGTGATAGCAATGACAATGGCAATGGTACGCGAGCGGACGTAAAGAAGAAAAGGTGGCAAGGTTGAAAGTGAAGTGATGAACCGGTCTCACAAGATCTTTTTAAGCACACCAAGTAACATACCTATAGGCTATAGCTATAGGCTATCCGAGGGATGAGTCCGATCTGCATCGTCTTCTCCGATAGAGTATCAGATAGCCGCCCCTTGCGTCTGATTCTAAATTGATTGCGACGCTCTCTCATTCGTCGTGGGCGGGTATATAAATGGATCGTCATGCGCCATGGCATCTTCGTGCGAGGCTTTCATTCATGGATAGAGGTATTTACATATAGAACTATGTCTTTGATAGAGCTGTATCACTTCAGCTTTGATACAAGATGTAGAAAATTGCTCATGTGTATAGTAAGTTAGTAGTTGGCATTGGCCGCATTGCGTCGTCGGTCTTGACATTGATTTCAGAGCTCATGATAGAGGCAGGATAGGCATGATATTCTGCTCTTCGCATCCTTTGACACGTGGGTATCACTCACTGCCCGTTACACGCACCATATCTATCAGACTCGATCAACGGGGGCCCATCTTTCCTATATCAGACAACCCTATCATGAGGTTCCTCGCGCCCTCTCAAACCCTCATTCCAATCTTCGCTGCAACAGAAGGTGATGGAAAGGGTGAAACCAAAAAGGAAAGAAACTCCCTCCTCTTTGACGAATAACGTAACCGAAGGGGCTGATATTTGTCGATCCCATCACCTACCAAGTGAATAGCCCGGGCGTTGTCAGGGCATCGACGTGTCGATTCTCCTCGTCCTCTTCAGCTTCTTCACATCCGCCTCCCCCTTCGTGGTATAATTGTTACCAGGCATGGTAGTGTCAATCCTCCGACTCCTCCTCAACTTCTCCTCTTCCACCGACTTCGCCTTCGTCTTCGCCTTAGCCTCAAGTGAAGCAACCGTCTCGCCTCTCTTATTCACAACATCAGGATCAGCGTGACCGATACGAAGCAGCATATCAACGATCTTAGAACGACGCCTCGCCGTCGCCAGCAAAAGTGCAGAATTACCCTCTTCGTCAACGCAGTTCACGTCAACGGTAAAGAGAGCCTTGGTAAGGATCCGCTCGACAACATCGTCGTAACCTCGGGCGGCGGAACAGCGCAATCCGTGCTCCAGCTCCTCTCTCGAGCCGTCCGTTGCCGCCAGGAGGTCAATCTCCTCCACCAGAGTGGGACAGTCGCATTGGGCGGGCCGCGTGAAGTTGAGGGTGCGTACCATCTCGCTGACGGTCTTCATCGCCTTCCTGGCGTAGTCTTCTACCTCCTCTCGCTTCATGATGCCCAGCTTGATGGCCAGGTGCTTCAGCTTCGCCTTGACTTCTTCCTCGCGCCGCTTGGCCCGCTCGGGAGGCTGCGGGTATCTGACGGCGTGTGCTATCGCCAGCTTCTGCTCGGCTTCTAGCTCCTGCAGCGCCTGAGACGTCTGCTGTTCCATGAACCTGGCCGTGTAGTCCGCAGCCTGTTGACGGACGTAATGGCTCATGTTGACGGCCAGCCAGTTGTCATACCACAGCTTCTTGTAGCGCATGCTTCCGCACATCTTCTTGAGGGCTTCTTCACGCTCTCGGATCATGTTATCCGTCTCGAACGACGCCAGTTGCTTCCCGCTCGTCTTGTTCGCCATCTGCATTCCCGCCTCCAGCATACCGAGCTGCTCCGAAGCGTCGAAGGCGATGACAGACAGTTCGGTCGCGTACCGGTTTGCGACGCCAGACCGATAGTCGTCAGACTCGAGTTCACGCTCGAAGTTATCGTAGAAATCCCTCCAGCCTGCGTCGTGATGGCTGATGATGAACTCGATACTCTGCTGCTCTATACGATCGACGACGCCTCTGACAGCATGGATAAACAGCGAAAGCGGTGCCAGCGGCGTAAAGAGAAGGGCATCGGCGACGAAACAAAGCGAAGTGCTGACCGATCCCACAGCTCCATGACGCTCATCCGACAACACCTTGGCCGAGCATCCTGCCATAGGAACAAGAGCGAGACTGACGACCATCTTATCGAGCCGCGTCGCTTCCTTATCACGCCATGTCCTGACAAGGTCGTAGACGTACGACGTCGTCACCGCAGCTGCTATCGTGAGACTGCCGCCGGCCACGCGAGATGATGACCACGTCTTGATGGAAGCCACTTGCGCGAGCTGCTTTCGCAGACCGGTTGCTGTATGGGCCGTGTCTTTGCCGATGTCTGGCAGTTTGAGCTTGAGTCGCTTGACGAGGTCGGTGAAGAAGTGCGTTGCGAGTCCATCGGCGAGGGCTTCCAGCTCTCCTCTCTCGAACCGGGCGAGCGCCATGATTTCTTCTTCTTCTACTTTCGCCATGGCCTCAGTTTCTTGAGTTGTGACGGGGAAATCGACCTTGTTGGAAGTCTCGGCCGGCTTCTCATCCTCCCAGAGATTCATATCTTCGGCCTCGGTGACTTTCCCCTCTGGCTTCTCGTCATTCACCACCTGCTCCCCCGAAAGATCTATCACGTCCTCCTCCTCCGCCACCTCAGAAGGATCAGCATCTTTCTCGCCCTCCAAATCTTTGACACTCTCGCGCCACACGCAGCTCTCAGCCGACCTCTTGCTCGGACCTCCGGACCGCCTCTGCTCCGGACAAGCCGGCAGGTTCAACGTCCGCCTCAGCTCGACGACCTTATCGTCGGTGATTTCGCTGGCGAGCACGTGCCGCTCGTTCTCGTACGGCTGAGCCCTGTATCCGCGGTTCTTGACGTACTTGACGCCCACTGTCTTGGGCGGCACGCCGTTCCGTATCGCCCGCATCTGCTCCGCCGTCTCCCGGCCGGAGAGCTTATAATATCCCGCCATCTGGCCCTTATGGACGCCTCCAAAGGCCAGGAAACGCTCGCCCTCCGCCGCCGGAGAGGCCAAGATGCTGCTCTCGGGAAACATGTTGGGCGTCGTCTTGACCTTCCAGATGCGCACTTTGCCCCCGGCCGGCCAGTCGGAAGCCACCTGAGCGGCGTCAGACAGTTCCCTGTAGGCAACGACGTACGACTTCGGCTCCGCGCCGTGGAAATACTCGTCAAACTGGAAGTTGGGGTTGGTGTCCGTCGTCGTCCCTCCAGGAAGCGACTCGTGAGGTCTGTATCCGCGTGGGAAGACGCCGCCCATCTCCTTGATGTCCGACACTTTACGCGTGCTGCAGAGGTAGACGTACTCAACCACCTCGTTCCCCGCTGCGACGCCATGACTCGCTTCTCCCAGCGCTGCTCGCATTTCAGCGTTCCGCTGCGGTAGACTGGGCGGGATAGTCTCATATATATGGCTCGATTCGTCGGAGATCTCACTGCTGCCTGAGATGGAACGATCACGACCGACTGATTCGTAAAGGTGCGAAGGTCGATTGCCGACGGGCAACTGCTCCTCTGGTGCCTGTATATCGGGCAAGGAAATCTCCCCATCTGATGGACGGCGAGGGTCCTGTCGAAGTCTGCTCTCCTCTCCGTCAGCAACGGAGCCTTCTACCGAGGATAGCGAGACGTCTTCGTAGGGAGGATGCAAGTCGCCAGAAGGTCTTCGCCCGCCGACCTCGGACGCTTGACTGGCATCCTCCAGCTGAGCAAGAAGAGCGTCGTCGTTGAAAGGTTGGGACCGGCCGTAGCCTGGTCTTCTGTACCTGACATCCACGCTGGAAGGCTCGAAAGGCTCATCATCGCTGGACAAGTCCTTGAGCTCCTCATCTGTGTCCTGCGAGTAGAAAGACTCTCGGCTTGAAGTCGACGCCCAATCTGGAGCATCGGAGAATTGGCTGTTGTCCGTACTTTGACCGGGACTATCCCGGCTCCTCCAGCTTCCAGCTCTCGAAGTAGTGGCTTCATCAGAGGTGCGTTCCGTGACGTCGTCCGCGTTAGCACCGGCTCGACCTTGGTTCGGGCTACTCTGTCCAGGGATGTTGACGTAGTAGGGTTCGTCCGGTAGAGAGTTGCCTCTAGCTTGGGCTTCCGGTCCCCGGCTTCTGTCGTTGAGCGCGCCGTCCGTTCCCGTAGGCTGACGCGCTGTGTTTTCATAGTGTGGCTCACCGGACGTGGGAAGCAGGCCTCCACCGTCGGCGACAGGCTCCCGAGTGTTTTCGTTGACTCTAACGTGGCCGACTCCGCCATTACCGGTAACAGCGGCACCGAGTACGTTTCGCATGCCAGTCATGTCAACGTAGCCACCTTCAGTCTGGCCAAGTCTCACGTTGGCATAGATGCGAGGGTCGGCAACTGGACGGATCCGGGTTATGGGCCGTCCGAAGCGGGAGGGGTGTAAGAGGCCTTCAGGATCATCGTCAAAGTCCTTGAAGCCTAGAATTAGCCCAAGTTCGTATATATCATGTTTATGATAATCCTTCCTTTCGAAGCCGTCAGAGGATCAAGGATATAAATGGTCTCGTCTTACCGGTTCAGGCTCCGGTCGTCGTTCGGCGCCGAGCTGTAGTCCTGCCGTCGGCGGGTTCAAAGCTTCGGTGGCCTGGACATGGCTTCGACTGATTCCCGTGGATAGGACGAGGACTGTAGCTAGAGTGGTGACGATGAAGCGTCGTCGACCCGCCATGCTCGCTATTGTCGAGATTTATACAGGGAAAAGTCGGATGATCTGTATGTAAACAGTGCCCGTGCACTATCCGTGAAAGAGAGTGCTAGGCATCTCTTGATTTATATACAAACAGATACGCATGCATATATAGTATATCATATATGTATGTGATGTCCATATAATCACGATATTTTCATTGTCTACTACATATGTACATGTACATGCAATATCACTATCTTAAAAATATCTCGATATCGATTTATGTACCCTTTACCTCATCGATTTACCGTGCCTCGGTATGGAGATCTTCGTTCTTCCTCGATGCTTGCCGTGACACATTCCTCCCCATCAGCTGGGGACAGCGCCCTCTCAACGACAGTCGAGTTGCCATTTATCCTGTCAAGCAGCCTATTCTCGTCCCTATCAGGGCTTCCAGATTACTATAGCCATCACCGGCTCGGTAGATCTAGTAGCACAAGGATCAAGGAAGAGCGGACGCAGTCAGGGGGCTTGCCCACGGCCTGGAAAGGGGGGCGGATATATGCCGTTTTTGATATAGGCTCCAGGTTTTCTGCATGCCCTGTGGAAAGGCACAAGATAGTTTCCCAATCTGCCGGATCTTCTAAGAAAATCTACAGAGAACGGATCTCCCAGCTCTCTTCGTGTATGTACATATGTACGATGTTACATCGTCCCAGATGTCTGGACAGAAGGAATGCTATTCGGCTTCGAATCCACAATCTTGATTAGACCACAGAAAACTTGGACTGCCGAGTTCAAGGATGTTTTATTGACACACCCCGGTCGTGCTCTAGAATACCCGCCTCGCGATATCTGTTATCAGCTTAATGGCCCGACTCTTGACAGTGTTCGACGTGGGAAAGACACGGAAATCTTCGATTCTTATAGCGGAAGCAACAGACTAATCATCCGTCTTCTTTCATTCGCTCTTAAAGTTGAGCTGGTCAGTTACTTGCATAGGTAGTCAAGTTACAGATGAGACACGGAGAGTATTTTCGAGCCGGAAAAGGACATGATGATGAGAAGAGAGGTCGCCGCGCTCGGAAGAGACTGCCACTGCATCTCATGACTGCCACGAGCGTTGTTATCGAAACCTGGGAGCAGCAGCAGCAACTGTAGGGCAAACTCGCCAAGTGCATTTCATGACGGCGCATCGTTGTGAGCTGTAGGCTTCGTTACCGGTAGGCATGCAGGGTTGCAGGGTTGGGGGTAGGGTTAGGGTTAGAAAGCAAAGCAGCGCAAGTCAGAGAAGTCAGAGAAAGCGATGATTGACACTGACTGTGTAGGGCAGCAACTGCCACAGGCTGATGTGAAATCTGCTGCTCGACGGATACTACTTGTAGAGGAGTTACAAGTGGAACGTATAAGTTTCATGAGACCTTTTTGTCATGATCAAGGTAGTATCGTCAGTCATCACGCACATACATATGTATTATAACATCGCCTAACATATTATGTTAAATCAGAGGTGTTTCTGGTAGACGACGTATCATTCCTAGGAAGTATTGATAAGCTGCTGCTTCAATGTCTTGGATCTTTTCTACTAACAGCCTCCATAGTGACACAGACATACAGAGTAGGTAGGCTTCGTTGAGGCCATCCGTCGCTACCGGCGGCTGAAGATGAGCTAGACCCCTTTTTGTCTCTCCCGTAGCCGGAGACGGCAAGTTAGTCCCATCATCTTGCGTTCTCACTGTCATAGTTTCTCTCTACTCACCTCTCAAGCTTGACTCTTCACCTCTTCCCATCAACAAGTCAAGTATCTAGGAAGACAAAGATACGTTGCCATCATGACAGTGACGATAATCCACTCCGTCCTCCTTTTCGACGGAGAGTCATGGCACCCAGACTCTTCCGTCGTCCTCGACTCCGAAACAGGCCTCGTCGTCACCGTACATAAAGGTTCACGAGGGCCGATAGACGATATGAAGGACGCCATCGTCGTCGACGGTACCAACCACACCCTTCTCCCGGGTCTCATCGAATCTCACATGCACGCCCACGACGGACACTTGCCAAAGGGCCGCGACGTGTCGTTTAACCTGCGATCAGCTCTGAGATGCGGCATCACCACCTGCTGCGATATGCATTCCTCGCCCGACATCATCCATCAGCTTCGTCAGAAAGTGAGCGAGGGTATCAAGATGGCCGAGAAGGGCAATTTGGATTCTACCATGGCCGATCTCAAGAGCTGCTTGTGGGCTGCGACGATAAAGGGGGGTTGGCCGAAGCCCGTCGTCCTCGGGCCTGATCCTTCCGACGAGGTGAGATCCGTTCTCTAACTAAAGATCGCGAACAGAAGCCCCAAGACCATAATATAATGCTGACACCAGTACAGCAACGAGCATTCGTCGACTCCTGGCCCAACGTCACACCAGAAAACGCAACCGACTTCGTAACGCAGCAAAAGAAGGCCGGAGCAGATTACATCAAGCTCATGCAAGAGGACGGAACCTGTCTGTCCCTCCCCAGCGGAGCGATCCCCCCCGCCAGCGCCGACGTGCAGGAGGCCGTCGTCAAGGCGGCCCGCGCGCAAGGTCTCGTCGTCGTCGGCCACGCCCTGAGCCTGGACAACACTGAGCTTCTCCTGAGGGCGGGCGTAGACGGCTTGACGCACACCTTCATCGACAAGCCCTTGTCCGAGCCGGTGTTGACTCTGTACAAGCAGACGAATAGCTTCGTCATCCCCACTCTCGTCGTCCTATCCAGTCTCACGGCCGAGGAGCAGCAGCGACGACAACGGTTCGCCGACACGGCTCTGCAAAACGGTGTCATCGACGACTTCACCCATGGCATCATGACGGAGCCGTTGAAGGGCGCTTCCGCGGATGCAAGTCTGAGCTACGCGTGCGACACGCTGAGGCGCTTCAAAGATGAAGGCGTAGACATCCTGGCCGGAACCGACTCCGTCGCCGGCCTGAACGGGACGGCCGTGGGGCCGAGCATGTGGATGGAGCTGGACATGTACGTGGAGAGGTGCGGGATGAGCGTGCGTGAGGCGCTGAGGAGTGCGACGTCCGTACCGGCTAAGCGGCTCGGCTTCCATGATCGGGGCGTCGTGGCTGAGGGGAAGAGGGCGGACTGTGTCTTGATCCAGGGAGACGTGTCTCAGGGTTTGGATTGTCTGTGGAAGAGGGATGGCGTCGCGGGGGTTTGGAAGAAGGGCTTGAAAGTGCTGTGATGAAGTTGAAGTTTAGGCACGAGGTATATCGAGAGCATTTGCTTCTCATTAATTATCCGTACATATATATTCATATGTACAGACTTAACCAACCATCAACGCTTGACGAAACTTGAGAGACAACAAACAGAATAAGAAGAACTTAGAAGACGCCGGTAAAAATATTAAGTGGTATCTCGTTCATCACAACGCGTTACTCCAGTCCCAGATAGCCTCCCACAACGCGGTCTATTTTTGTTTCGTTTTTTGTTTTCACAACTGTTCCTGCTCTGCTGCGTGAGTTTGGGGGGCAATGTCATCTCCCCCTCAGTTTTCCTCAAGGAAGCGTCGCATCAGGAGGTTGAACCTCGTGTCTTCCCTGCGTATGACATCTGGCGTGAGCCGCTTCAGGTAGCGGTACCTGCTCATCTGACTCCAAGCATGATACACGAGCTGGTTCTTAAACAAGCTGCCGCCGAAATGGCGTATGCGACCTTGCCAGTACTCGGCTTCATCGCTGCTCAGAGGCTCATGCATCCATCGTACATGGCCCCAAGTCCAGGTAGGCCACAGGAAGGCATCGGGAGGAAGCTCGCAGATTTCGTCGGGATGCTCGGAAGCAAGCTCCTTAGGAAGGATGACGCTATGGTAATTCCACTCCTTGTTGAGATCGACGCTGTCGTATGTCGTGAGCCAGCGTCGGATGAAGGAGCTGTTGGCCCTCGCAGCAATGACGGCATTGCATAAGCCAGCGCGATTGCCGCCTTCATAACCGAGAACAGCGTCGTGTGGCGCCGGCGGCTCGAGAGCCTTTGCAAAGGGCCGCAGCGCAAAGGCGTCGAGATCCAGGTAGATGCCTCCGTGTTCGAGTAAAATCTCAAGCCGCACCCTGTCGGCCAAGTGCTCCTGATGCTTGAGGGAGTGATCGATGGGCTTCGTATACCGCTTGAGCTCGACATGGGGCTTCAGCCGGCGGATCCAAGGATTGTTGAAAATGAGGTGATGTGATTCGGCATCTTCGTTGTCATTGGCAAGGCGGTGTCGCGAAATCGAAGGAGACGAAAAGCCGTAGTGAATGTAGATTCGCTGCGGTTTCAACGAGACGATGGCGCTGCGGACGGCGAGGTAGTTGAGAAAGCCAAAGTCGCCCTGATGACTGCGAGGCGGTACTTTCTGGAAGAAGATGAAGTTGACGACGTTTGGTATCGGAGCTTCGTCAGCCGCCTTGCCCCCAGGCGATGTCTCACCAGGGAGAGGTAGGCCCTGAAGACAGGCGAGTTCCTTGGGCGTGGGGACGAAGTCTTGCTCGACCAGGTCCTGACCGGAAAAGGGATGGTTCTGCGACAGGTAGTCACCGAAGCGGAGGAGGGTCGGGAACAAGTTGTAGAGGATGAAGGCGGAGCAGATGAGGAGACTGAGGCGAAGGACGGACGTCATGATGGACTTTGGCTTCAGGCGAACCATGACGGAATCCATGTGTGGCCTCTTTCTTTTCTTTGGTCTGTTGTTTTGTTGATGTTTCTCCTTCTTCTCCGCACGAGGATCAGATCAAATGAATTCGTTCGATCAATGCGCATTTAATAATCGCAGTGAGCGAACGAACGGACTATGAAACGCAGCCAGCCCATAACAAGGGTTTATGCACGGGCAGGGCCCATGCTAGATGATGGAGGAAGCGCCACAGGCTAGGCCTAGGTGACGAAGCGTTGTTGGAAGGAGAATCTCGGGGAGACAAGAAGGAAGATGATCGACAAAGGGGCGTCCTTTCTCTTGTGCGTGTTTTTATGGGGGAGGCGCGAGATTTGGTCCGGCGTCTTCGGGGAAGATGTGAGGGGATGGATGGATGGATGGATGGAAGATGCCGTCGTCGAAGAAGAAGCGCCAGCGAGTGTAAATTCAGTGAGAGGAATGCGCCAAGAGGTCAGGCTATAGCGGGTTACCATGTGACAAGCCCCTCCTAAGCCCCCTATAAACTTGGCGCTCCTTCAGCACAATGCTCACTGTATTTTGTTTATTGGGGGCAGAGAAGGAAGAAAAAAAAAGAACAACCGTCATCAGTCAGGCCGACATTCCTGCTTCCCTGTCCGTCCAATGATCCTTCACTCTCACTCTGAATGACGTGTCCTTGAAGCGCGCCTCAAGCCCAAGCCTCTCACCCGGCCACAGCGTCACGTAATTATCCGACCAGAACACGGGATTGACCTCTTCGTCGCCGTCGCCCTCGTCCCCATCCTCCTCTTCGACGATGCTGACTCGTATGAATATCGCCGGCGTAGAAGATTCGTTCGCTAGCTCCAGGCCTATCCGTCTTTGGCCTTGGTCGTCTACGCGGCTGGAAGTGATGTCGAATGTCAACCCGCTGGAGGTTTTCCCCGTCTGGGCTTGGCTTGTTAGTAGAGGCTGCAGGTCTGCATATTTGCTGACTGGCGTGAAGAACCAGGTGGAGCGATTCCAATCCAAGGCGTCGTTCTCTTTCGAGATCCAGTAGACGTTGCGGCTCAGCATGATGCCATCATCGTCGTGGAGAAGCAAGCGCAGGAGAGCAACCTTTTTCAGATGCTCTATTCCGGGAGATATGTCCCCGACCTTGGCTGCTGTGTTTGCTTGCGAAACAGTCTGGAAAATCTCCCGATAGAGACTGGTACCGTTGAGATCCATGAGCTCGGCGGCAATCGTTCTCGCGCCTTTCTCATCGAGGGAGCGGTTGATCATCCATACGCTCTTATCGACGTAATCGTAGACAACGTGCTGAAGCCTGCACGCCGTCTTGACACCATAATAGGCCCCCGCCGGGTGCAGTGCGTAGTCGAACAGACTCCAGTGAAGGGAAGGCCATGCACCGTTGAGCATCCAATAGATAGATCCGGTGGCTGGCCGTTTGGCGTTCCACCTTGAAGCGTACGCCTCATGCTGGGCTCGGGTCGCTTCGTAGTCCATCACTTGGCTCTTCAGTAAGTAGTCTTCCAGCGATGTCGGACTTCCATATCTCGCAAATAGAGCTCGGTTGTATATGCTCCGGTTCGCAAAGGGGGATCTACTAGGAGACATATGAAACTGAGCCTTATCAGATCGCATCCAGAGGTCATCCAAGTCCGCCGGGGAGAGAAACTTGGTGAGACTGCCATACTCTGGTGTCCCCACGCCGGTGCCCAGCTCAGACCCGAACCCGAAAGCAGATCCCAGCCTATCTTCCTCGTCGAACCAGTAATTGGGCGGAACCCAGTCGTAAGGCCCTTCCATCTTCAAGCCGCTCGGCCCTAATATCTCAGGGTATCCCCTCTTCGCCGCCGATGCGATGATCGGCGTCTGCCAGGAAGCAGCTTGCAGTGACTCGACGTAAATCTTGGCAGCACGGTCGTCAGGCCACGAGTCGCTGCCTACCAGGAAAGTCAGTATACTCGGGTGGCTCTGCATCATCGCGGCTTCATGTCTCATGCTGGCTGCTGCGATCTCATAGTCTCTATCAGTCCAGTCTGGAAAAGGCGTGACGTTCAAGTCGCGATTGTGCTTCCAAGCCTCCCATTTAGAGCAGCAGACCCAACCGGCCATGATCATGATGCCCAGCTCATCCGCAATCTGATACATCTCCGGATGCTCCAGCATGCCCTCAAGCCGGATAGTGTTAAGCCCCATGTCGAGGACGTAATTCGCAATGGTGAGGAATCGCTCCTTGTCCCAGCGAAGAAAGTGATCCGGCGCATAGCCACCGCCGAGGACCTGAAAAGGCCGGTCGTTCACTCGGAAGATGGTATCATTGTGCTCGTTGACACTGGACGTGACCGTGCGGATGCCGAAAGTCTCGCGGCTCAAGTCCGAGACTTTTAAATCAACCAGAAAGACCAGCTCGGACGTATAAAGGGGCTGTTCCCCCCATTGCTTCGGCCACCATATCTTGGGCCTATTGACTTTATGCGAAAGCTTCACGATGCTGCTTCCGTTCGGAGGCAGATCAACCATGGCGGCGCGGAAGAACTTGTCTCGTCCGGAGGGATCCGTCACCCTCGATAATACCAAGAGTCGAATCTCATCCTGTTCAAGGTTCTGCGCCTTCGCTCGCAGAGTGACCGTTGCTGAAGTCTTCGACATCTTGTCTATCGATACGCTTACGGGGCCCATCCTCACCGGCCCGGTCTGCTTAACGTGAATATCGCGCCAGACTCCCGTCGAGTTATCGGGCGGCGAGGGATTCCAATCGACGAATCCCTGTATGAGGTCGTAGTTAAAATCACCGGGACGAGCCACGACGGCCAGGGCATTATGACGCGCAACCACGTCAGTAACGTCGTACGTATGCCCTCCAAACGACCCGGCCTGAGTCTCTGAGCTCGCTATCTGCAGGCCATTCAGATACAAGTCTGCCTTGGACGTGATACCATGCGTCTCGATGAAATAGTGCTGTTCCTGCTGCGGATGCAACGAAAACTCATGCCTATAGATCCAGGGCACCGAGAATTGACTGCGGTCCACCTTGTCGAGGTTATCCGAGTACCAGAGGTCTGAGTCGTTGTAGATGCCCAAGGCTAAGAGACAGCCCATTATCGTGCAGCGAGAAGACTCGACGTGATGCCAGTCAGAGGTATCATGGCCAGGCAGAGAGACGTGGTTCAGATCTTGGTCGACCAGGGACGAAGACTGCAAGTCCCAGTGAGGAATCGCCACTCGATGACCGGCATCACGTAGCATAGATGCAGAAGTCTGGCCAACTGCCACAAGGCAAATAATGAGGAGAGCAAACGCGTATCTAGACATGATGCCTAGACCCAATGACTCGAAGGAACGGGGGAGGAGATGACTATCCCCAATTCCCATTGATCACGGCATCGTCCTCAATATCTTCCCCTGTCGACGTGGCGTTGCAGGATATATAGTATACGGATATATGTAGTTAGATATGTCTCATCTGCCCAATCAAGATCAAGCTGGCAAAGTGAAATCGAGGCCTGGCATATACGAAGCCTCAATGACGTCACTGTCGGAAACATTCAAAGTGCAGATGAAGACGGGACAGAGAGGGACGGTTAAAGAGATGACGAGCATAGTTCCTTGTTAAGAAGGTCAAGACCTGGGTAATATATGCTATATAAGAAGAGAAAAGACCCCTCGGAGGAGACAACTGCAGGCGTATGTAAGGAGGTCTGGTTATGAGCCTGACTCGCCTTGCCGTGTGATCCTCTGTGAGACCCTTGCTCTCGTGCCTATCTCTAGCCCTATCCCTGGAAGTCAAGCTTCCTCTTTTGAGGATGAGGGGGTGAGGAGGAAGATGAACTATGATAAGGCGCTCCTTTGACGGGAGTGAATGAGACATACCTCTGTTACCTACACTTTAATCACATCTCAGGTCCTGCATCTTTCCTAACCTCGGTCCCGCGGAACCCCCGAGTATGAATCTATACTTGACTGACATGATCTCTCTCACTTACATGTAGTCTCCTATTAATATCGTATAGTCTCCTGTTAAGAATCACAACCCATTATAAAACTGGGAAAACACCTCAGTAGAGATAATAGGGAACTTGCTATAAACAGTCGTCTCGGCAGAAACAATCTCTATACAACCCTTGCGATTTCGTCCCAACACTCTCCGAGACTAAAACGTTTCTCATTTCCTCATCTGTAGAAGAGACCTCACTGTTTCTGTAATTCCACTCTGCTTTCCATTATTCACGGCAGATACAGCATATTACTGCCCATAACCCTATCTACATACATACATGTACTCCTCATCAACGTATTAGTTCTTCCACAAGCCAAGATATAACTATATCCATCCCTCGTGCACCCATCATACCTTCACTTACACTTCACTCAAGCTCCAGCTACCGCAACGCCGATAGGAAGGCTCAGAACCTGCTCGTTGAGCAGATAGCCACATGGGGCCACAACGGCCACCCCATCTTCCCTCTCCGTCAAGCAGAATCCAGACTTTGCGTTGACCAGATTGCCCGACACATGATATGTCCACTTGCCGCAGTTTTGACCGGGGCTATTATCCGTATAGGCGAGGTTGAGATCGCCGTGCATCAGGCAGCCATCAGGATGAAGCAAGCTGGTGATCCGGCCGTCTTTCCGAGCCATCCAAACCTGCGAGTCGGAATCATTGCAGTCTAGCCAGCTGACCACACCTGACCAGTTGTCGGTGAGGCATTTCAGACTGTTGGAGTTGAAGATGAGGCCCGTGGGCGTGACGGCGCTGGCCTTTTGAGAAAGGCGGTAGACGGCTGTGCCGTGAGAGGGGATGGACTCGGTCCTCACTCCGCCGGCGGCCACGGCGACTTTCTGTCTCTTCCCCGTCCACAGGTTCTCGACGACGACGTAATCGAATCTCTGAAGAGAGACGGGATTGAAACCGAGCCTCTCCCATGATATCATGACCATGGTAGGAGCGTCGCCCTTGTTCAGCACGGCGACGACTCGATCGCCGTTCTCGACGCTCTTGGTAAGAACGTCATGATTCTGGTCCCGGCTCACTAGGGTAGCTTGCTGGACCAGCTTATCCTGGTTGACGGCGATGAGCCGGCTGTTGGTAAGGTATTCGATCTCCTTGTCCTTGAGGGCCTTCAAGTCGGTGCTAAGCAGCAACGGCGCTGAAAAGACGCACCACAGGGCAAAGTGCGTCTTCCTCTCTGTGAGGCTATACGACGGGTGATCTACGTTGAGGAAGTCCGGATCGTTGAAGAAGCCCGGTTTCTGGTATCGACTCAGCCGTACGTGCTGTCCGTAGTTGTACATCATGCTGTTCCAGGAGTTGCCCTCGGGATAGGTCTGGATATCGGCTGAGTGGCGTGCAAGATGTCCGTACTTCTGAGACCAGCCCATGACCATGTACCAGCTGGTGAGGTTCTTCACTCCTGAGAAGTAGGCTGGGGCGGAGTTTGAAAAGACCATTTTACTGCGCGACTGCGAGAGCAGGCTGTGCCAACGGTCGTACACCTCGTGATATGTCTTCTCACTCGCGTCTGGGAGGTTGCAGCCGTCCATCTTGAGAAACTCGAAGCCCCAGGCTGTAAAGACGCGGAGATCGATATCCTCGTAGCCTAGAGCTCCGGGGTATCCACCGCAGGAGAGGCTTCCCGAATCACTGTATATGCCGGGGATGAACCCCTTCGACTTGATGTGGCTCGCCAACCAAGGGAGACCTCTGGGGAACTTGTTGGCGTCCCAGACCATGGAGTTATCCGCCGCTCGACTCATGGTAGACCAGGCGTCGTCTAGATTTATCCGGTTGTATCCAGCGGCGAGGAGGCCAGTTGTCGTCATGACCTCGGCGGCGTCGACGAAGATGGACTCGTTGATGTCTGTCTTGAACCGAGCCCAGTTATTGAATCCCATAGGAGGGAGAGGTAGGATCCTATTAGCCGGTACACGGACCGAGGAGACTATGCTGAAGAGGCCAGCCGCTGACACGGCCATAAAGGTTAAGAATCGCGACATCTTCAACGGCTTGCTTCTACAAGGAACTTGGTAGAAAAGGGGGGGGGGGGGGGGGGGGGGGCCCCGGGGAGGGCAAAAAGGTGCCGGAGGGCGCCAGGGGAGAAAAAGG
>PDHP01000122.1:1244-24989 GCA_003339455.1 Ophiocordyceps camponoti-leonardi (nom. inval.) | reverse complement strand
CGAGGGCAGGCAGGCGACGCGAGACGGGAGGAAGAGGGCGAGGCGGAAGAGGGGGGGGGGGGGGGGGGGGGGGGGGGGGGGGGGGGGGGGGGGGGGGGAACCGAGTATGGCATAAAGCTGAAGACGTGTCCCTCGAGAGAAAAAAGTGCAGAGTATATGCATATACTTATGATGCTGTACGAGAGCTCTTCTTGATAACAGCTCCTAGATTCGACGACTCTCCCGAGATGTCAGGCTGCTACTGCTACATAAGTCGGCGAGGGTGGCGCATGGAGTAGGGAGAACACGATAGGCCTGCATGAAGACATGCATATGGGAGATTTGGGCAAGATTCTTTCTTTTGCAGCAGGATGAGTTGCATGCCTTCATAGGTACTATATAGAGAGGGCCGTGAGCAGATGTGAAGAATGAATCCATCCTTACTCATTTTCTAATGCCAATGCCTTGTGCTTTCTTCTTCAACGACCTTGGGGATTATAACAAGACAGCAAGACACTCGGCACATGTCTTGTCAATTCAAACAGACTCAGCATGTGTCTTCTTCTCTCGAAAACGCCAGTACGACTGTGACGTACGCGCAAGAAAGGAAAACCATGCTTAACTCCGATCTCCCGCAGCGGCAGCTACCCTACTACGTCCGAAGGCAACCCTACCTATGAGTCTTATTCGTTGGGAATCACTGATAGTACATACATACACCTATAGGTACTAGGTAGTAGGCTGCTGCAGTGTCATTGAATCCTAGACGAGTGGGAGGGGAGACGGAGGGAAAGGGGAGGAGGAGTGGTGGCTTCATCAGCACCACGTTCGTTTGCTCGTGATGGTTTTCTGTACAGCATGATCGAGTGATCGTATCAAGACTCATCTTTATACTGTTCGTAGCTGATCATTAAAGAGAAGATTTGACTATTTCTTCTCCCTTATCGAGATGTGCTCGTATTCTCAACCTTCAGTTTAACCAAGTCCCCTTACATCGAAAGAATTAAACGTACAATCATGCCCTCTATCGAGCCTCCGTCCTCACCAGCTCTCACCCGGGCTGATAAACCCTTCATCCTCATCGTACCAGCATCATGCTCTTCAGCACCTCGCTCAGAGTGCTGGTAACAGCCTGTCTAAGCTTCCTCTCGTCCGCCAAATTCACCTACAACGAGACACACTTCCTCCTAGATGGCGATCCCTTCCAGATCATCGGCGGCCAGATGGACCCGCAACGAATCCCTCGACCGTACTGGGCTCAGAGGCTGAGGATGGCCCGAGCCATGGGCCTCAACACCATCTTCAGCTACGTCTTCTGGAACAAGTTCGAGCCAGCGCCTGGTGATTGGGACTTTGGCGACGCCAACAACGTGGCTCACTTCTTCCACCTCGCTCAGGAAGAGGGTCTCAAGGTCGTGCTGCGTCCGGGACCGTACGTCTGCGGCGAGCGTGACTGGGGGGGGTTCCCGGCCTGGCTGAGCCAAGTTCCGGGGCTGAAAGTTCGTGAGAACAACGAGCAGTTTCTCCATCTATCGAAGAGATACATCAATCGTCTCGCGAAAGAGGTCGGCCATCTACAGGCATCTCGCGGGGGTCCGATCCTGATGATCCAGCTGGAGAATGAGTACGGCAGCTTCGGAAAGGACAAGGGTTACCTTGCGGAGATGGCCGATATTCTAAGGGCGAACTTCGAAGTCTTCCTCTACACCACCGACGGCGGCGACCGTATGTTCCTCGAGGCCGGAACGCTGCCGGGGGTCTTGGCCGTGACGGACGGCGATCCCAAGACGGGCTTTCCGGCTCGCGACGATGTCATCACCGACAAGTCCATGCTGGGACCTCATCTTGCCGGCGAATACTACGTAACCTGGCTCGACGACTGGTCTTCGGATTCGGCTCATCACGCGGTGCAGAGAAGCGGGATGGATCGTATCATCAGAGACCTGAAATGGATTCTGGAGTGGGACAACTCGTTCAACATCTACATGTTCCACGGAGGCACCAACTGGGGTCACGACAACGGCGCCGTCTATGCCAGCAGTAGAACCAGGCCCGTGACGACGAGCTACGACTACGGCGCTCCCCTCGACGAGTCGGGCCGGCCGACGGAGATGTACCATCGGATCCGTCGGATGATCGCCAACCACTTCCCGGGGACGACCCTCCCGCCGGTGCCGCAACTGCCGGAACCGGTCCAGACGGAAGAGATAGACCTGAAGCCAAGTCTAGCCCTGTTCGACATCCTACCGAACCAGCTCGTTACCAAGAAAACCGATCCGGTGACGATGGAGACTCTAGGCCAGTGGCAGGGCTTTGTTCTATACGAGCACAACGTCACCTCGGCCGTAAGGGGAGCCCTTCACGTAGGAGACAAGCCTCGAGATCGCATCATCGTCTACAAAAACGGCCAACGAGTCGGCGTCATAGACGGGACGTACAACAACCCTGCCAAGGTACGGCTATCCCTAAAGGAAGGGGACCTGCTGCAGCTCCTCGTCGAGAACCTAGGCCGCGTCGACTTTGGACCAGAGCTCAAGGATCAACGGAAGGGCATCGTCGGCAGCGTCCGCGTAGGTCAATCCGTCGTCCTCAAGGGCTGGTCGACGTACTCCCTGCCCCTGTCGAAGGTGCCCAAGGCTCTATCGAGCAAGAACTATGCCAACGTGGTGGAAGACAGCCCGCCCATCTTCTACACGGGATACTTTAGGGTTCTGGAGCACGCACGGCCCGGTCTCGGCAGCGACACCTTCCTGACGCTCAACGGGGGAATCAAGGGCCAAGTATGGGTTAATGGCATTCATCTCGGTCGTTACTGGACCATCGGCCCTCAGCAGAGCCTGTACCTGCCCGGATGCTACCTCAACCCTGTCGGCAGGATAAACGACGTCGTTGTTCTCGAGCTGGAGCCGCGGATCGAAGGGCCTCCGCGGGCGAAGGGCGTTGCTTCTCGCTTGTGGTTTAACAGGCCGGATCCGGATCGGGTTGAGAAGCTGTCGTCTGCTGCCATGTTCGAAGGGTAGATGGGGGGTTTCTGAGCTGTTGAATCGAGAAGGAGCTGAAGCAAGTTCGAATGCGTCGTGATAACCTCCTCATAGCAAATATCTAAACCCCTTCCGCATCCGCAGGGTATCGTCGGCGCGGGAACTCGTAGCTGGTGGTAGTGACCACTCGCCGGGGTTTCGTCTCTCGTGCGCTTCCATCTTCTTGTTTAGCCCGCCGAGCATGGCCCTGAAGACGCAGGTTCCGGCGATGGTTATACAGAACATGACCAGCACTATGCCGTAGCTCTTGCGATAGCCGTCCTCCTTTAGATCCCACACGTAGGAGCCAGCTATGTTGCCGACCTGGCTGATGGCGTTGATCAGGGCGATGGCCACGGCGCGCTTCGCCGGCGGTCGAGGAAACGACGAGCTGATCCACGAGGTGAAGACTATGTAGCCGGCGTACGAGCCTGCTTGGAGGAATAGAGCGACGTAGCGGGCGGCGACGTTGAGGGTTGACATGCTAATGGCGAAGCCCACGATGCCGAGGATAAGGGGGCCGATAATATGCCAGAACTTGAAGGGCGTCGACGGTCAGTATGGAGAAAGGGGGGAAACTGTGATCGTATAGAAGGAGAGTTTTCGAAAGCTGACCTTTTCCTGAGTGGCATCGGAGTGCAATGAGACGAGGACAGAGATGATACATGAGAAGAGCCATGGCGGAGCGCTCATCAACAGCGTAGGAACGTAGTCGAAGCCAAGCGTGCCGGTCAAGGTCGGCTGCAGTCGAGGGTTAGAGCCTATAGGTTCCTTTCAAGTTGGTTCCATAACTTATACTCACAAAGAAGGCGTTAAAGGATAGGCCAAGAACATAGGCGGTGACGGTGAGCATGACGACATAGACCTTGACGTCAGTCAGAGCCAATATCAAGCCGTCAAATACCCCTTGCCCTTCAGAGTCGGAATCCGCTTCGCCAACATCCTCCGTCATACGCAGCTGAGCGACGATCTTCTCCTCGGCAGTGAAGCCACGAGTGTTATGCGGCAGATCAGGTAGGATGAAAGCGGCAGCGATGGCAATGGCCATGGTAGTACCCCCCTCTATGAAGAAGAGCCATCGCCAGGCAGCATGGCCCAGCACGCCCTGCATATTAGAAAGGACAGCTGCGCCGACGAGGGCAGAGAAGGCATTGGAGATGAGATTTCCGCAGTAGAGTATGGCGTTACGCGTCGTCAGCTCTCGACGCGTATACAGCTTCGACAGCAAAAGCAACGCGCCGGGAAGGAAAGCAGCCTCCACAAAGCCGAGGAAGAAACGAGTGCATAACATAGAGACGAAGTCGTGAGCGACGCCACTGAGAGTGCTCACGAGACCCCAAAGGACCATGGCGGCGGAGATGTACAGCGAAGGCCGCTGGATCCGGTTGATGAGCATGTTGGACGGCACCTGCATGAGGATGTAGCCTGCATACAGGATGCTGAGACAGGTCGCGTATTGCGTGTTGTCGAGGCGCAGATCGTCCTGGAGACCCTTGAGGCGGGCGGCGCTGATGGTCTGACGATCGAGGTAGTTCATGATGTAGATGAGGACGAAGATGCCGCAGCGGGCGTCGAGCTTGCGTTTGAGTCCTTTCTCTATGCGAGCTCGGCGGGAGGGATCCATCTCTGGGACGGATTCGACGCTGTCATCTCCGGCTTGCTTCATGATTGCTGTACTACCGGAAGGGGGGACGAGGAGCGGATGGTGAGAAGCGAGAGGGGAAGACGGCCCGGCGGAGGAAGAAGCCGAGGTTGAGGCCGATAGCGACGATGATGACATAGTCATTCTATCTGTTGGCCTCTGCCTCCTCTTCCCGCTCCTCTTCTTGTCCTACCAAAGAGGGGGGAGATCTCACTCTTCCGTACTGGTGCATACATATACTCTATACTCACAGATATAGAGGCATGCACAGTAACTCACTCTCACTGTCAGTTAAGAGGTATGTGAGATGTGAGACTAGCAAGGGCCGGCTGCGTGAATTGTGTGACGCACGTGACGCTGTCTTGACGCCTCCTCTATCCCTACTGTATGTATCCGTACTACTTCTTTAAATCTCCGTCGTTCTTTTTACTCCCGTTGTCGAATAGTAATCAAAGATGACGATGCAGTTGGTCGTGCTGATGTATGTCTAGCTTGGATGGTAGGCTGTAATGTCACGATAAGACGGGACCGAAGAAGCCATTCAGTGTGTCTGGTGCAGAGCTGTATCCACGGCGTTCCCTTCTTGTCTTGGATTAAATCAGATGCGGCTAAAGATTGACGATGAAAGGCATGTTGTTGTTTCAGTAAGACGAGACGGGGGATCGTAGTAGACAGTCCGACTTTCTTACCTACGTACAGCTTCAGGGATCTTGTCCTCGGTTATTGCAGCATCAGAGAGGAGGCGTCTGAAGGTGACGAAAGGGCTCAGGAGGAGAACAGATGTATTCAGATGACATGGACGTTGATAGCAATACCATGGCAAGACCCTGTAGAAGTCACTGCAAACGGCTTTCACTTTGTTTGATATTCATTCAGAAATTCAAAACTCCTTTCAGTTCGAACACAAGCCTCTACTCATAACAAGACATGAACATCGTAGACGGAGACAACAAGAAAAGCAAGCTGTAACTCTCAGTGACGCCGCATAACACTGATGACAATATCGACAATCTCGCCTGGCTTGTTCACAAAAGGGCTATGGTCAACCTTTATGCTAACCTCGTCCATCCCAACGCCCTGAGCCCGCACGTCATCAATCATCCTTCGTTGCGTGACCAGCAAGAGCGCACAATCGGTCTCGCAGATGATGTACGTCGACGGAATCGATCGCCAAGCTACTCGATCGCAGGGAATAGGAGTCAGCATAGGATAGACGGGACACCAGGGGACGTAAAGCCGAAGAGCCCACTCGGCATCCTTTGCAGACAGGTCTCCGTAGAAGGTAGGGATCGGATGGGGAACATGGCAGGATCCGTCCGGTCGCTCATCCAAGAAGTCGCGCAGGATACTTTCGTCTCCAAGCAGACCAGCGAGAGACTGATTCTCGAATGGAACGAAGGCGGCCATGTAGATGATGGAAGTAACGCCTCCTTGCTTGCATGCAGCCGAGCCGGGCGTCACGGCAAACTCGTCGAGCGAGGCAGAGGCAATCACTCCGCCGTAAGAGTGGCACAGGACAGTCAGTCGCGTGCCTTTCTCGACTTCTTTCGACACGATATCCTTGATGAATCGTATGTCGTCGTGGATGGTCTTGAAGGGGGGTGAAGGGTTTTTGACGGTGGGAAAGCATTCGCAGATGGTCCTGATTCCCTTTTGCTCGAGTAGGGATATGACTCTGGAGTAGTGCTCTGGGACATGCCAGTAGCCGGTGATGATCAAGACTGCCTTTTCCATCGTGGCTGAGAATATCAAAAGGCACACAAGATGAAAACTTGAGAAGAAGAGGTAGGCGATCTGTAGCGAAGTATGTAAGAAATCTCTCTCTCACTCTCCGACTCTTTCTCCTCTTTCAAGCTCCTGGAATCCTTTGAGGCTGGAGGAGACTCGGCAATTATAGAACGAAATCACGACGCCGGAACCGTAGGATTCAGGTGAAGCTGACCGCCTGAACTTCAGGTCAACGAACATACATATATATGTCCATTCTATGTACAACATACGATTTCGTCAACGTATGTACATAGTACGTACAACAACAACATACGATTTCAGGGCATCGCTCCGAGCGGATTTGTCAACAGCGACGCTATCCGTACAGCCGATCTCTTTCAGATAGAAGGAGAAGAAGGGATCTGAGGTATTGTAGGGGTAAGCAGACGTTTGAGTGCAGGGTGAAGGAGACTGATGAGTGTGTACATACTATAACAGTCTATTATACATAGTATGTATGTATTACGAACAGAATAATACGTAAGGGGTTATTGCCTAGCATCGTAAGTTGGTTCGTAAAAGAGAAAAGCTCGCTATAGCTTGTGTCACTTTCCAGAGCTATAGGTGCACACTATACCGGTAGAAGGGTGCCGTTCCCACACTCGGCAATATGCACACACTCAACGACATGTCAGACTGCAAGTGCAAGGTAACACGAGTAACAGCATTGCATGTACGGAGTAGAGGTAGGTAGGTATTGTATGTTCTTCATATACAAGGTAGAAATACAGCTTCAACGAGGAATAGGCAATACACCGCAAGGGTATCCCAAGGAATATAAACTCGGCATCGAACGCTGTATTTCTCCTTTTCCCGTCCCCGATGCCCTGCCATATGCAATCCTCCTCGCGGTAGATGCAGTTGATGTTTAGAGACATACATAAAAGAAAAGGAAGAAAAAAAAGTCGCTGGAACCCCCTTCTCCCCCCTTTATTTTCTTTTCTTCCCTACCTTGTCCACCCCTGACGTTGGAAAGAAGAAAACCTCATGGCCCCCGTAGAAGACGGAATGACTTTCGTGTCGAGCCATGAAAGAAAAGAGAAAGAGACAAAAATTGCGTGATATCATTGCCCTGATATGAAAGAAGGGGGAAAAAGGGGGGAGAAAAAACAAAATGACGCTCGAACGCCATGGTATAGTATATAATAAACCCGTTCAAACAATAGGTGAGCACGTAAAGACGTCTCGGACCTTGCCGTCTTTGAACTGATGAATCTGGAAGACGGTCAGCTTTGGTTGGTTGAAAATTTGTCGAGAATGGAGAGTGAACTTACGATATCGTCGATACTGGCATATGTCCCGCACACCAATACGATGATGCCGATGAGAAAGCAAAACCCATTCAATACGGCGTTGACGATGTTCTCCCGCGAATACCACGGGCCAACTCGCAATAGCTTCCACCACATCATGGCCGGCAGGTAAAAGGTGAAGCCGGAGACGAAGAGAGAAGAGGAAATCGACAGCAGATCGGAGAAGAAGGGGATGACCTCGGCGATGACAAAGGCGGCGACGGTGACGGCGCTGATGACGGCCAACCAGGTGATCCAGCCCTTGGGCGTGTTGATGAAGCGGGTGACGGAGTCGTGGAAGATGCGGCCGTGGATGTACCGTCCGACCACCGTGATGTTGATGGAGCCCGAGATGAAGATGACGGGCAGGGCGACGCCGAACGCGATCTTGGAGATGAGAGGGCCGGCCGAGAGGAGGGCGGGAGACTCGACGTCGACGCCGACGAAGGCGTAGATGACGGCGCCCGTCAGCGTGTAGACGACCATCTCGATGATGCCGAGCGACCAGACCGACTTGAGATAGTCGCCGGGCGTGTGCATCTCGTCCATGAAGGAGAACTGACACATGCAGAAGCTGTAGGCGAAGACGATGTTGGCGATGGCGATGAAGGCCTCGGCGAAGTTGACCCCGGGCTTGGGCCAGGCCGACCAGTTGACGGCAGCGACGCCGCCGGGGGACTCGCTGGCCTGGACCCCCGTCGCGATCAGCGTTATCCCGATGGCGGCGAAGATGGAGACGAAGTCGATGTATCCGAGGATGGCCACCTCTGCGAAAGACGGCGGCACCGCCAGCAGCAGCAGGATGATGGCCGAGACGAAGGCGAAGATGACGGAGCAGGCGCCGTTGTTGGAGATGTTGAGAAAGGCGATGGTCCCCGTCAACGTATGAGAGCCGACGAGAAAGGTCAGCTGCAGGACGAACATGGCGCCGACGAGTTCGTAGCCGAACCGTCCCATCAGCAACCGGCCGGCGTCGGCATAATGGGCCACCTCCGGATGCTTCAGCTTGACCTTGCCGACGATGTCGCTCGTGAAGATGGCGATGAGGCCCAGGCCGACGCAGCAGATGACACCGGCCACCATGCCCAGCGTCGCGAAAGCCTGCGGTAGACTCAGACTGCCGAGGGCGACGGCCTCGACGATGAGGATGACCGTCAGTCGCTTCCAGCCCAGCCGGTGGAAGTGAGCATCGCCCGCGGCGGCCTTTTGCTTCTCCATGTCCCCCCGCCGCTCCTCGAACTCGCTGACCTCTCCTGCGATGGCGCTCCCCATCAGGACGTTATCCGACGACGACGAGGACGATTGGTCGCGTGGTTGGGAGAAGGTCTTTGCCAGTTTGGCGTCGGCGCTGTCCGACGAGTACTCCATGATGCCCATGGCGAGAGAGGATGAGCCGCTCTATATGTACACGGAGGTGTAAGATGATCGGTAGTGAAGATGTGGCAGGTGGAAGAAAGATTGGACGCGCCCCTTTCCAGTGACAAAAAGGGGTGGAGGAGGGCGGTGGGAAGCCGGAGAAGGCGAGAGGCGAGGAGAAAGAGAGGAGGTAGAAGATGTAAAGAAAGAAAAAACAAAGAAGAAAAGACAAGAAGGCGGAAGAATGGAGCAATAGAAGAGAAGAAGATAATCAAAGATCAGGAAAGAGAATAAAAAATAAACAATAATAGATGATGCGAGAGAGAAGATAGAATAATTTTGGAAAACCCTTTCCTTCGTAGGTAGTTTTGAAAGGTATAGGCAGGAAGAAGGTAAAAAGAGACGAGAAGCGGGACGATGGAGCAGGAAGGTCCCGACTGAAAAGTAAGGATTGTGAAAGGAAGAGGAGAGAGAGAGAGAAAGAGGAGGAGAAGGAGGAGGAGGAAGAAGAAGAGGAGGGCAACTTCGCACGTGGACCGGCCCTGAACCTGGGCAGCTAGAACTGGGGCAGAACAAGGATAGGTAAGGAGATAAAGAAAGAGAGGTGGGGAGAAAGACTGAGATAGAGAGAGTAGAAGAGAGAGAGAGAGAGAGGCAGAGAAACAGAGATAAGGGTTTGGTTTTTTTTCTTGGGTAGGGGAGGGGTGGAGGAGTGGAGGCGTGGAGGCGTGACGAGGGCGTCAAGTTGTTGAATTCGAATGCGGGCCCTAACCTTGTTTGCCGAGGAAGAGGGTGTGTGTATGTGTGTGTGCCAGTGTGGTGAAGTGAGGTGAGGCCGAGGGTACGGATAGAAGGTGACAGGGAAAGAAAATAAAATAGTGGGCGCCTAATAATAACAATAAATAAGGTACGAAGATGGACGGTGTGTTTGTTATTGGATGGAACCCGAGGGAAACGAAGAGCAGTTGCTGAAAACGCGGAGGAGGAAGATGGTTGAGAGTATTCAGAGTTTCGAGAGACACGTGGTGAAGTTGTGTGGGAAAGGAAGCATCATGATGATGAAGAATGACGAGAGAGAAGGAGAGGATATCTTCGTGGAGAGGAGGACGAATATAAGGAACAAGAATGGATGAATAGCCCTGGAGAAGGGGAAGAGGGGCCCCAATGATGGAGGAGGGTGGGGAGGTCCCGGTTTAATAAGAAGTTGTGGACCAAGCCGGATACCTAGATAACAGACCACGGTTGTCGATTCATTCGTTTATTCGTTCATTCGTTTCTGTGAGTGTACATATGTACACACATAAACACAACTCACACAACTCACTCACTCGCTCTTCTTCATCCTCGGCGTACTTGTCTAGAAGAAGGGGGAGAAACCCGGTTATCTTATATACCTATGAAAGCCCAAAGAACAGCAAGAGTTAGACCCGGCGAAAAGAACTACAAGCTAGCAAAGAGAAAGCAAGGAAGGACATGTGAACGCCTCGCGAGTAAGAGATCAACTTAAAGGAAGAGAAGGAACGAAGAAGATAAAGGAACTGCTTCTTCCCCGCAAAAGCTAGATTGAAGATGGAATGAAAGGAAGCGAGTCATTTTTTCACTCCTTCGTTTTACATACATCAACTTGAGGTAGGTAGGTATAAATTCAACTAACCTTTTGAATTAGAGACGAAACAAGGGTGAGAATAAAAGATGAATAGACTTGAAATTGAAAGAATGAAGATGGATGAATCATGATACGGATAGGCCCGGAGGTGGGTGGGTCTCTTGATCGGTCTCTGTTGTCTTCTTTCGAGTAGGTTATTTTCGCCCCTGTCTCTCTCTCTCACACACACACACAATTCAAAGGCTTATAGGCCGTATAGTTCCTAAGGACAACGTACATAGTCTTGAGTTACCCGTCGGCTTCGGTAGACTTCAACCGATACGCTATACGTATTTGTGGGGGGGCAACGGTGTAATAGGCCGAGATGGAAGAGAGTGGGAGTAGGAGTGCGTGTCCTTTTGTTCATAGGAGTTGCTGCCGGAAAGTATGTATGATCTATGAAGATACAAATCATACCTACTGCCTACTAGAGGTTACTACACACAACACATGATAGTAGACAACATGCGGATACAAAGCACGATATAAACGATGCATAGCTGTAACCTGTCAGTACATATGAATATATACATATGTGCCATCTGGAATCTAGATAGATCGAGGAAAGCACGGGCGAGAAACAGCCCCATGAAACGAGAGACCTGGGGTAAGAAAAAAAGGGGACCTGGGGTAAAGAAAAAAAAAGCTTCAGAGACAAGGAAAACGACAAGATGACGACATGAGAAACCTGGATTTCCTTGTCCGGGCCCCACGTCTTGTCAGGATGATGATGACGATGATGAAGCTGTTTAAAACGAGTATGAATGGGCGGCCGTCAAATCGTCGTCATTCTTGAGCCCCTATCGTCATGTGGCCTGTCTTTGAAACCCCGGTCCGGGATTCAGGGTAGGTAGCTTCAGCAGCAAGTGGTACAGAGGGGGGGTAGGTAAAAGCAGTTAAGCACCAATAGCGCCGGCACGACGTTCCAGTCCCCTATTCAATCCTTCCATCTAAAATAATCTCCAGATATAAAGAAGAAAAGAAAAGGGGGGGAAAAAGGGCCTCGGATCTCGTCGATAGCAGAAAAGCAATTCCCCCCCGTGTTCGTAACCGCAGACCAAGCGCCAAAAGTGTGCGTAAAGATAGGCTGTCGCCAGTATCCTCATCCCTACCCCTGCCAAGCTTCTCTCCTCCCCCCTTTTTTTCCCTCGGGATTCTCTCCAACCAATAGCCACGTATTTTTTCTCCCTCTCTTCTCTTCCTCTCTCTTTTCTTATCTTTGGCTGATTCTACCCCTCGGCCGATTCGTCAATGCCGGTGGAGTGTACGGATGAAAAGGGGTAAAATCGCATTAGCCGCCACGGAAGCCTTCTCGAAAGAAAGGCAAACAAGAGGAAGAAGGAGCAAAAGGGTTTCTGTCAGTTCATCGTTTACATACATACATACTTACCAAGCCTCTCGAATAATGAGGATTATCGAGCGAGATGAGATGCTGCTAAAAATGTCTATTTTTAAAAAAAAATCATGCTTGGCCTTTTTCTCTTCCTGTCGGTTATTGCATTTTTATTACCTGCTGTGCCTGGTTTTTGTCGGGTCGACGAAGAGAGGGCTTTGAAAATACGAGCAGGCTGGGGAAGAGGAAAGAAAAAAAACCTGATTTTCTTCTTGTCTTTTGATCACTTGATGTCTATCACTATCAGGCTATCAGCTTAGCTATCTGTATCAGCACGGACTGGACGGAATGAGTCGTGATTTCGCTGCTTCATGCCTGATATCGCAGCCCCATGAATGGCGCGAAGAGATACGGGAAGTTGATATAAATTCCACCCTTCTTATGCTTTATCAATACACCAATATCACGTATGGAATACACAGAGAGAAAGAGAGAGAAAGAACATGAAGAGTTACGGATACTCCATAACCCTTTCAAATCATCACAAGACCATCGGCTATCGCATCGTCAAAACACCTCTCTAACATGACAGATTCCTTCCCCCCCCTTCTCTTCCCCCACGGGGGATCTCTCTTCGCTTCCCTTCAATTCTGACTTTCTTTGTTTCTTGTTCTTTCTCTTTTCCCTTTTCTTGATTTGCTGCTGTTCCTTCCCGAGGATCCCCCCTCGACAAAAGACACTTGACAGCTTGTCCCCCCCCTCGTGACGTTGCGTCTGACGTTGCTGTCTCCATTGTTTTTACTTCCCAGCATTGGGGGTATGATGCCGAGCATGCCGCGACGCAATTGGATTTATTGAATGAAATCCTTCGTTCATATATACACGCACAAATACATACATACATACATACATATGTATGTATGTACTTCATCGAATATGCACATGTGCGTATGTATATATATACGACGTCCGGAAGCCTATCTTCGAATTGCACAAATTGGAACGCGGACATCTCATCCAGCATCAGAACCAAGATGAAAGGTCGAGACCCTGAAATAGCCCTAAGCTTAATTGTCCTCTTTCGTCATAGGAGAGATTATCTCGCCTATCGACCTGACTGCGTTGCAGATGCTAGATAGCTGTGATTTACGTCTATCCGTAGGTACGCTTGCATACGCACACACGCATACATACACACAACATACATACATAGGCCGGCTTCAGCCGCCGATTCAACTCTCACCCTCCGACAGCCGCCTCGGACGCGTCCCCTCGATCTGGCAAAGCTGTGTCGTATCAGAAGCCTTGAACATGACTTCTGCCACGCCTCGCGTGCTACGTCTCGGCACCGACGATTCCATCGACCCTTCGGCCTAGGAAACCGTCGGTTGATCAAGGCAGCACAAGTCGGCCATTGCCGGGAAGGACTGTCGTTGCCATGGGTACAGTATAGCTGTTCAATTTCATTCGTACTATGTATACGGATACATAGGCGCTTGTGAAATCAAGCTTGTTGCTGTCCTGATCAACGAATTCTATCTTACTGCGCCTTTCAGCGGTGCTGTCCTGACACGTGACCAATTCCACAACTCCAAATCTTTATCTAATCGCGATAAGGCGAAAATATCATGATGCTAACACTTCTTCGTCTTGATATCCCACATCTACATACTTTTCCTTCGGTGACGAGACGAGAACGACACAAACAAGAAAAAAAGAAGGAAAGAGGGAAATGGCTTCATCTCCGACAGAGCTAGGCTCTGACCTAATCCCCCCTCCCACCACAAAACCCATCCACAGCCTCGTCCTCGACACAGGCCCGTTGATCCAAAACGACCCCCCCGTCAGCGTCCTACTCGCCAAGGCCGAGGCCCTCTTCACCATCCCCTCCGTCCTCGCCGAGATCCGCGACCCGGTGACCCGCGCCCGCGTCGAGACGACGCTCCGGCCCCTGCTCACCGTACGGACTCCCAGGCCCGAGAGCCTGCGGTTCGTACAGGCCTTCGCCAGGAAGACGGGCGACCTTGCCGTCCTCAGCAGGCCCGACTTGGAGGTCTTAGCTCTCACTTATGAGCTCGAGTGCGAAAGGAACCACGGCGATTGGAGGCTGAGGAATACGCCTGGCCAGCCGCGGCTCAACGGCCGTCCCGACAAGCCGGCTTCAGCTGGCGATGAGACGGATACGGCTCCTTCGCAGACGCCTGGCTGCGATGAGGTCGAGGCCTCAGATACTGCGGAAGACTTGGAAGCCCGACGACCTCTAGAAACGTCCCTGGCAAAGCTCGACCTGGAGGACGCTGCGCCGGCGGCCGAGATGGAGCAAACCGCTCCGTCACAAGAGACGCGATATGACGGCACCGAAGAGAAAGAAGATGACGGAGAAGTCAGCGCATCAGCGAAAGCAAAAGGCCAAGATGAAGAAGGCTCCGACGCCGACGATTCCGAAGGAGGCGAGTGGATCACGCCGTCCAACATCAAGAAACACCAGGCCCTCGACAGCAACACCAGCAGCAGTAGCAGCGCCTCGCACAAGGCCGAAAAGACGTTACAAGCGGCGATGCTCACCTCCGACTACGCAATGCAAAACGTAGCGCTACGGATGAACCTCAACCTCCTCACGCCGTCGCTCGCCAGAATCACCAGGTTGAAGAACTGGGTCCTCCGCTGCCACGGCTGCTTCGCCATCACCAAGGACATGGAGAAGCGCTTCTGCCCTTCGTGCGGGCAGCCGACTCTCCTCCGCGCCAGCTGCTCGACCGACCGCAACGGCGTCTTCAGGGTCCACCTCAAGAGCAACTTCCAGTGGAACAAGCGAGGCAACGTCTACAGCGTTCCCAAGCCCGTCCACGGGAACGCCAGCGGCAAGCACACCTCTTCTTCTTCTTCTTCTTCCGCGGGTGGTAAAAACGGTTGGGGTCGTGACCTGATGCTGGCCGAGGATCAAAAGGAGTTCGTCAGGGCGGTGGAGGAGCAGCGCCGAGCGAGGAGGAAGGACGTCGATCTGATGGATGAGGATCGTCTTCCTGGTCTTCTTAGTCGTGAGCGTGCAGGGAGGGAAGGGGGTAGGATTCGCGTCGGCGCTGGTCGCAATGTGAATGCCAGACGAAGGAAGAAGTAGAGTATAATGGAGGGAGAAGGAATAAATATTTTCGACAAGTTTATTAAAGCCGAGCACTTGATGATTCTCGTGTCGCTTCTCAAGATGCGCCCTGGCCGTCTGCTACAAGAAGTCAACTTCCAGAGACTGCCCGCCCACATCATCTCTCAAACCCAGCTCCTCTCCCGCGACGAATCCCTTCCAAAGTAAAGCCCATCAACTCCAGCGCTCCCCTCTTCTCGACCGATTGCCGTTGCATCTCTCCCCCTCTCTCTCCAAAACTCTTCATATCTACCCATTCCCCTTCCCCCAATCTTCACCTTTCACTCCCCCACCTTCGCCTGCGTCAACAACAAGCCGAATCGCCTCTTCAGCGTAACGCGCTGCCTGGACCACTTGTCGTCCGGCGAGAAGCGCGCAGGGTGCGCGGACTTGGTCACCTTGCCCCCCGCCACCACCTTCTTCAGCGTGTAGAGGCGGTTGCCCTGTTGGTCGAGGGTGTACATGAGATGCATGGCCGATTCGATTTCCTTTCTTTCTTTTCTTTTCTTTTTTGGTCTTCGCGCGGTCGAGCTGATTCGCTGCGGATTCTCGTTTCGCCTTTTCGTGATGGTTCTGCTGTCTCGTCTGCCCGTACAAGTCCTCGAAGAAAAGCCCGACAACAGAATTCCGACTGAAAACGGTGTCCCCTAGATCCTCAGCCTTCGCCGGATAATAGCCGTCAGAGATCGGTAGAGAGAAAAATAGGCGTCGAAGACGATAATGAGATGGACTGTCGCGCAAGAATGGAGCCTTGTAATCGTACCTCGAATTTTTTTCGTCAAAACCCTTTATCGATAACGGTCAATGATAAAATGTCACGTGCTCTTTTTGATCGTCATCGTGATTCTGCAGACAAACTGGAGTTAGAATCACGTGTCGTACAAAGCTTCACAAGAACAACGTCAACAAGTCAGATTATTCAACTCTTCCCACGTGGTTAAATCAGGATTCTGTACCGAAAACTCCGTAAAAGACGCGCTATCCCGTAGAAGAAAGAAGATGAAAGAAACGCCGCATCACGTGCGCATCACATGCAATAATGTCAACACGTCAACACCAAACCACTCAACCATCCACCACTAACAGCATCCCCATCCCCAACTCTTCTCTTCTCTTCTCCCAAGCTCATCGAGATCGGCCATCAATCTTTGCATCCCATGTCCGTAATCATCACCGATCAGATTAGAGTTCTGAAAACCTGACCCATCAAGCTCCCAAGGAAAAGCAGGAAAAAAAAAACTCTCAAACAGACGGAAACGATATTCCAAGAATGAGCTCAGTCTGAGTAACCCAGACTTTCTTCTTGGAAGAGAAAACAAATAAATAAATAAACAAATAATAGCAAATCCCTTCTCCGAGACACGGGGAAATCCCCTTGAAGCCGTAGACACTGCCTTAGCTTACGGATAGACTTCCTCCAAGAACGAAACCCCTTGACCCTTGCACACAGATACTCCGGACGGAATCCGCCCTTTTATTCCGGGAGACGGACATTTCGAGACCCGTTTCGTTCCAGCTCAGGACAAAAACATACACGGGGAGAAGCAGGACCATAGATAGCACGGACGAAAGGACGGGGAAAAGTGAGACGAAACTCATCATCAAATATCAACATGAAAGAGAAAAACCTACAACTGGCCAATGATGCTATGACTATCATGCTAGATACCACACAACCAACAAAACCCTCGAGATGTCGCCCCCTCACGCTCGGCAAAAGAGAGAAAGAGAAACCCCTCAGATGATCTCGCCGACCCTGGCAGAATTGTCACCCACCCAGCCCTCTCGCTCGTAGTAGCGAAAGACCAGGTAGTAGTCTTCAAAGTCGTGGACGATGCGGTCCACGCGCTTGTAGCCCCTGACAGGGTCGACGAGTTTCTGCAGGCTGAGCCCCCCGAAGCCGCCGTCTCCTTGGCCGTACGGGTTCGCGCCCCGACCCTTGGCCTCGAAGAAGGTGACGCTGAAGCGGCCGGGTCGGAAGATGCCAACGACGTGCTCGATGATCTCCGCCGTCGTCCGCCCGTTCTGCCCGCCCGGCACGTCCGTCTCGAACGAGGCAAACGAGAAACCCGGCTCCGGCGTCACGTGGACGTTGAAGTAGTGCGTGGAGCCGGGTACGGCCCCGGGCACCGTCGCCGGCACCGGCACTACCCCATTGGCCGAGAAGCCGCAGGGAGAGAAGAGAAAGGCGTCGACGCGGGCATCCGGGTAGACCGACGTCGGGTAGACCCGGGACAGGCCGCAGCTCTCCGAGACGACGGCACCAAGCGCGTGACCCTCCGTCATCGACTCTTGGCCTGCATTGTCGTCCCCGCAGTTGTCGAAGACATCCACCTCCCGTGGCGGCGACAGACGACCGGCGACATCCTCCTCCCCCTTCCGCACAGCCCCCGCAACCTTGACAGGCCCGTCGCTGGCGATGGCCGTCGCATGCGACATGTGGAATTGCTTGGCCGTGTCAGGGTCGAGATCCGTCATGAGAATCTCGAGCGTCTCGTCATTGCCGATGGCTGGGCAACGGACCCCGCCGCCGCCGCCCATGGACATGGAGGTTGGGTGGCCGATGGGTTTGTCAAGATCCGGCGTGAGAGGGGGCGTCAGCGTCTTGTTGGGCGACGTGATGTAGAGATACCAGTGATCTCCGTTCATCTTGCCGACCATGTAGGCGCTGCCGCCGCCTTCGATCATGTCGTCGAGGTACTTGACTTCTTGCTTCCAGCTCCGGTGCGGCCCCCGTTGCCGGTCGGGAAAGAGAAAGTTTTTCCGACTGTAAAAGATGCGGTACGGGATGGCGACGGCGGAGATGTCCTTGGAAGAGACGGCATTGCGGAAGGGGAAGCCGGCGTTGGCGGCAGCGATGTGAAGAAGACGCTGAAGGCCGAGAAGGAGAGTCGTGGTGCCGCACGTCTTGAGGATGATCTTGTGGGGGAAGACGAACATGCTGGACTCGGAGAGCAGATACGAGTCGACTGCGTCCGAGTTGATGACCGACAGGATCTTGCAGTTGACCATGTCCAGCATGCTGACCCACGTGCCAGCCGGGACCACCTTGAGACCGTTCGGGGCGGCGCTTGAAGGCAGAACGGCAGGGCTCGGTGCGAACCAGACCTCCAACAACTTTTCCGGGCCTGCCCAAAAAAATCGTCAGCTGAGGGGACAAACTGATGGATGGGTAAGCCCGAAAAATGGCCACGAACCTTCGAAGGCATTGGTCGAATCCAAGCCATCAGCTACCTCATGGTTGATGGTAAGGTAAGGAGCCGGCGACAGGCCGTAGTTGGTGGGAATCGAGTGGCCCGCCATGCTGCCTGTAAGAGGTGGAGGGAAGGGGGGGGCGGGATATTGGCAACTGTTTCACCCCGTCTGCACAGCCTCGTCAAACCGTCACCACCCGGACAAAGACCTCGAGGCTTCTGCTCGAGATGGAAGACGTAAATATGCGGAGACGCTGGCAGAGCCAGCGACAATGGACGATGTGTGGTAAGGGAAGGTTGCCGGTCGGAAAGGTGTTAGGGGGGTCGGAGGCGGAGGGCGCGGAGAAGCAGCTTCTGAGACGGAATGGTGCCGACCTGCGACGGTCTCTGGTCAAGAAGCGACAGCGGAGGACGAGTGATGTGCCGGTCTAGGCGTGCTATCGAGGCCTTGAAGCTGTCAGCATCGCGACCCAAGATCAAAAGGGGGCTGTCCGGGCAGACAAACTTGGAGGGACGAGAGAAGAGGAATCTCAGGGGGTCGGTCAATTGCATGAAAGGCATGCAAAGGTTGATGGAAGAAGCTGAGCTTGAACGGCGGATGTGAGGGAATAGTAGATGAAGAAGCAGATGTCAATGATGATGATGCATGGGAGATGAAGATGGAGAAAAGATCGAGGATCGAGGGAGAGGGAGAGGCAGAGTTTTATAGGCAAAAGAGAGGGAGGGGGGCGGACGTGTTTGCGCCTGATCGCGAGTGTGTTTTTCTGCGTTTTTTCTTTCCTTTTTTACTGCAAGGCGCCGGATGATCGGAAAGATGAAGAAGGAGAAGGGATGGGGGAAGAAAAGAAAAGGGATGCTTTTGTTTCTCCTGAAAGGGCTGAGCCAATGGCGTCTCGTGAGGAGAGAGACAGGCAAAGAGAAGAGAGAGAGGGTGGAGGTTTGAAGGCGACGATGTGCAAAGAAAATCGTGCGCGTGTGCGAACTGAGGAAGAAGGAACGATCGAAGGAAAAAGAAATGCACGGTCACTCCACTTTTTTTTATGGCTCTTGCAACGCCGGCAGACTCCGGCAGGCTGCGGGTGTGGAGACAGGCTTTTTCTAGGGGAGGGGCAGCATGAGGATTGTGAGGAGAGAGACTGATGCAGTGATGAGAGAGAGAGAGTGAGTGAGAGTGAGAGAGAGTGAGAGAGGGGCAAGGCAGTTCGGGTAGGGGGGAAAAGGGCTGGGATTGGTCAAACTAAATGCAATGCAAGCCAGCCTTTTCAATCGAGGCTTCACAACCACCACCGGCTCTCTGCTTTTACGGAGTGCTCCGTGACCGTAGGTATGTACGGACATGTGTGTGTGTGTGTGTGTGTGTGTGTCCGGATATGCATGTATGGATATGTATGTATGCAGTATGTACGGATGGTAAATAGTAGGTAGGTGGTTGTTCAAGATTTCACGCCATCACGATCTAACAAAGAGGCCGGCGGCAGATGGGTGCGTTGTTTATCGTCCACGTTTATACCGCTTTGCTACCACCAGTCTACCAACTTTGTGAATACAATGCAGGTAGTAGGTAGGTATGATGTAAGTGTGTAGGTAGGCCTCCCGGACTATCCATGCTCGTCCACGTCGGCCTCGCTTACTATGCGGCTCGCCAGACTGGCCGCCATGGGCCGGAAAAAGCGCGAGAGGGAGCAGTCGACATACTTGTCGATCAGGCGTCCGTTCGAGCTGTTGCACGACAACGACGACCCCTCCTCCCCCTCCCCCTCCAATAGCGCAACCAGCTGCGCGTCCAGAGGCACGGAGCCCAAGAAGGGGACGCCAAACTGGTCGGCCATGGACCGGCCACCGCCCGAACCAAAGATTTCGCTGCACTCCGAGCAGTGCGGACACACAAACCCGCTCATGTTCTCCACCACACCCAGGACGCGGGTATTCGTCTTGGCACAAAAGTTAAGCTCCTTGCGGACGTCGGACGTGGCCACTGCCTGCGGCGTCGTCACCACCACCGCCCCGGCCATCTGGTCCGGACGCGCCTCGCCGTGCAGCGTCTCGACCAGCGAGATGTGCTCGTCGCTCGTGCCCGGCGGGGTGTCGACCAAAAGGTAATCCGTCTCGCCCCAGATGACGTCGCGTAGGAACTGCCGTATCATCGCCGTCTTCTTGGGGCCCCGCCACACCACGGCGTCGCCCCTCCTCGGCAGCAGGAAACCGAGGCTCATGGCGTGCAGGCTGCCGACGCCAGCGGTCGCGTCGGCGCCGCTGACGAGCACCGGCGTCCAGCCCCCGGGGACCTGCGTCACCTTGGAGGCTTCCACGGCCAGCATGCGTGGGATCGACGGGCCGGTCAAGTCGACGTCGAGGATGCCGACCGAGTGGCCGGATAAGGCGAGGGAGAGGGCCAGTTGGATGGTGACGGACGATTTGCCGACGCCGCCTTTGCCGGAGAGGACCTGTGAGTTGTCGATTGTCATGAAGAAGTCAGCTGGGGTCTCCTTGTGCGTCTCCCTTTTCTCGTTTTTTCTTCTTTCTTGTGGCTTGTTGCGGACCATACCAACACCACATGTTTGACCTTGTCTAGGCCTGTGGCCATGACGGTGGTCTTCTCTATTTCTTTCTGCCTTGTCCTTGCGTTTCTTTGGGAATCTTTTTCCACTCGCTCTGTTCTCGTCTGGTCGACTATCCTCTGCCTGAGGTCCTCTACACAGAGGAACGCGGTTCGGAATCAGTAGAAGTGCACGCCAAGATGGTGGTAGCAACAGCATCAAGAGAGAATCGCATCTGTAGATGACGGCATTGATTAGAAAGCAAAGCCACGATAAAGTGGGGCTACGATAAGTGTTTCGGTGAGCCTCCCCTTGTGGTGTTGATTATTTGCGGTGAAGGAGAGCCAATTCGCCGTAACAATTGCTCTTTAAGAAGTACCTACTGACCGTTGGAAAATGTACGATCACTATGGTAGACGTTGATTGTTCTGTAAGAGTGAGATCCGTTGCAGCGTGAGCAACGGCTACCGTCACCGAAAGTAGATCCTCGGTGTAGGGGAGCTTAACCCGGATAAGCGCATATTTTTACTACATGAATCCCGCGATCCCGAATTATGCGCGTAACCGTCCGATCTCACTCTCAGCTACTGCCATGCAACTAGCCATCACGATCTTAATCACTCACCGACAAACGACCTTGTCTTATACGGTGAGAGTTCAACTTACATACAGCAGCACAACGTTCATAGCGCACTTCTCTCTCTTGAAGACATAGTTTCTTGCTTCAGGGTCATCATCTCCTGATAACTAGTAGGTAACTAGTGGGTATCAAATCTCCCCTATCCCATCTCTCCAACCTCCCTATTGACATTCTCGTAAACCGCATCTCCAACTCATGAACAAGAGAAACATAAAAACATCCATGATCCAAAATAAACAGTAGAACCCAACGTGAAACAGCGAAGAAGCCAGTGGGAAAAAGAAAGGAAAGAAAAGAAGGTAGGTAGAATCACGCCAACCTCCTCAAACTTTTGACGCCTCGCTTCGGCGGTTCACAACTCAAAATCGAGAGGAGACGAAAACAAGCCAACCCCTAAGGCCTAAATAGATCAAAAGATGAGGAGAAGAGGGGAAAAGAAAAAGAAAAAAAGAAACAAAAAAAAACCGGTTAACCTTTCTTCGGCTCGGGCTCAAACGTCACCGTGCCTTTGGCAAACGCCACGATCGGCCTCTCGTCATCTGTATGGCCTAGCAAAACCCCTCTCGTCGAATTCCACCTCTGGGGCGAGAGGAAGCGGAGAATGGTGCCTCCGTCGGCGGTGGTGCCGATGACTTCGGCTTGCATTTCTTTTTCCGACTCCCATCCGGCTTCGACGTCTTCTTCTGTGTCTATTGTCGGCCTGTGAGAGTTGTTCCGTTAATTGTGTTGTTCCCATCACGTGTCTTCGCGAAGCGTCTAATACTTACTCCCTGTCCGGCTTATCGCTTTCCTCTGTGGTGGAAGAAGAAGAAGATGATGAAGAGGAGGATGAGGAGGAAGATGAGCCTTTTCGTCGTATCTTCTTTATCTTCTTTCGAGTGGCCTGATGGAAAATGTGCATGAATCCTGCGATGACCAGGATCGGTGTTCCCATGGCGAGTGCCCACGGCCTATGATATATCACTTCGTCAGCCAACAAAAACACATCAATCATGTGCTGGTTATCCATGCAACTCACGGATGCTTGCTATCTCGCAATGAGTGAACCAGAGCGAGGACGATACCCAAGATGGCAATCAATGCCCCGACTTGAATCATCGTCCAGGTAGACCAGTATAGCGACATGAGGTCCTCGCCGTCACAAAACTGCAACGCCAGGAGAGCGAAGGCCTCGAATATGACGACAGTAGTCGATACCATGGCACAAGTGAGATCAGCCATGATTGCTTTGCGCAACGCTAGCCGTCGTAGTCGTGATCGACCGGGGTGATTCTCGAGCGCCTCCTGGGCCCTAAGTAGCAACGAGTGTCAGTTATCGTCTCCCTCTCTCTCTCTCCCCAGCGTTATAACGATTCCACCTACTTGATGTATATCCATGAAGCAAAGAAGAGAATCGAAAGGTTCGCGATGAACATGAACCAGTAAAGAATCAAGAAATCCCTTCGGTGTAGAGAGGCTGCAAACGTGGCATATTGCCTGCATAGCTCCGGGTCTGGGTCAAAGTGGCCGGCCATCGCCAGTCACTTCCGGGGGAGAAATCTCGTTCGGATAAGGGCTCCAGCTTGGTGAATTTTATCTTTCTTTCTTTCCTTTCCTTCGGCTTGGGAAATCGATCTGCGAAGTGATGAGAACCGTCTGGGGGATGTGCTCCCTTTACTTATCAGAACCTATGCTTTTTCAGCCTCGAGGAGATCTAAGAAGAAAAGGGGTTGGCGGGATCCGCGTATATATATATATATGTATGTAAGTTCTACACAGACATAGATTTGATAGACAGCAACTTCAAAATCTATACAAGACTTCGTAATCATCCCAGATGTGCAACGCCTTGACTGGCTTCCGGCCCCCTGGTGCGACACCTAGTGCCGGTGAACGACGGGAAAGACGCACCAGCTTACCGTACATCGTATGCGATGCCGGGGGGCTGAGGCAACGGACCGGGAAGTACGTAAAGCAGTAAGCAGTAGAGATAGTCCGCCTTGGCGACTCAGCCACGGGAAAGGGGGGGGGATGGTGGTGGGCGGGCATACAGGGAGCGATCCAGTCTGTTGGGCTCTTGACAGGGAGACCCGAGACATCGGATTGGGGGGGGGGGGGGGGGGGGGGGGACAGCGCGGGCCTGGGGAGGCAGCCCGGGGGGGGGACGGGAGACTGGACGCTAGACGTTGCGTCCCCCGGTGGGCTGACCTCGCCGACAG